>VDFB02163184.1:0-44875 GCA_007258455.2 Sequoia sempervirens
CCATATATACCCTCTATCTCTCTCCCACTCAATCTCTCTCTCAAGTCTCCCTCTTACCCCCTTTCCCTCCCTCTCTCTCTAAAGTCTCCCTTGTACCCCCTCTCCCTCAAGTATCTCTCTCAGAGTCACTCCCTCTATCTCTTTCAACTCTACCCTTAACCCTTAAACCCTCTAAATCCTCTACCCTCTACTCTCTCTCCCTCTCTCAGGTCTCTATCTCTCCCTCACTCCCTTTGCATCTCTCCCTCTACCCTTAATCCTAAACCCTTAACCCTTAACCCTTAAACCTTCTACCCTCTATCTCTATCCCATTCTCTCTATCTTTCAAGTCTCTCCATTCTACCCCCTCTCCCTCTCTCAAATCTCTATCTCTCTCATAAACTCCCTTTATATCTTTCCCTCCACGCTTAACCCTAAACTCTAAAACCTTAACACTTAAACTCTCTACCCTCTACCATTAACCTTATATGCCCTCTATCTCTCTCCCACTCCCACTCTCTCTCAAGTCTATCTCTCAGAGTCATTCCTTTATCTCTTTCCCCTCTACTCTTAACCCTTAAACCCTTTACCCTCTACCCTCTACCCTTAACCCTCTACCATCTCTCTCTCTCTCTCACTCCTTCCTACTGGCCTTCTCCCTCTCTCAAGTCTCTCTCTCTCTCTCTATCACTCACTCCCTCTATCTATCTTTCCTCTACCCTTAACGCTACACCTTAAACTCTTAACCCTTAAACACTAAACCCTTATAACCCTCTACCCTCTATCGCTCTCTCCCTCTCTCTCTCTCTATCTCGTCTCTCACTCAATAACTCCTATCTCTCTCCCCTCTACCCTCTATCTCTCTCCCACTCCCTCCCTACCTCTCTTTCACTAACTCCCTCTATCTGTCTCCCCTCTATAACCCTTAACCCTAAACCCTAAACCCTTAACCCTTAAACCCTCTACCCTATACTCTCTCTCTTTCAAGTCACTCACTCAATCACTCCTATCTCTCCCGACTCTACCCTCTATCTCTCTCCCACTCCCTCCCTCCCCCTCTTTCATTGACTCTCCCTATCTCTCTCCCCTCTACCCTTAACGCTTAAACCCTCTACCCTCTACTATGTCTCTCTCTCAAGTCTCTCCCTCATATCTCCTCTCCCTCTATATCTCTCCCTCTGCCCTTAACCCTTAAACACTATACCCTCTATCTCTCTCTCTCAAGTTTCTCCCTCATACCCCCTCTCCCTCTCTTAGGTCTCTCTCTCTTAGTCACTCCCTCTATCTCTCCCCTCTACTCTCAACCCTTAAACCCTAAACCATTAAACCCTCTACCCTTAATCCCCTACCATTTACCCTTAACCCTTAACCCCCTCTCTCTCTATCCCCTACCCCCTCTTCCTCTCTTATGTCTCTTAGAGTCACTCCCTCGAGATCTCTCTACCCTCTACCCTTAACCCTTTACCATCAATCTCTCTCTCTCTCTCTCTCTCTCTCTCTCTCTCTCTCTCTCTCTCTCTCTCTCTCTCTCTCTCTCTCTCTCTCTCTCTCTCTCTCTCTCTCTCTCTCCTACCCTTAACCCTCTACACTTAACCCTCTACCCTCTCTCTCTCACTCCCACCCTCTAACCTCTACCCTTAACCCCTCCTCTCTCCTTCTCTCCCTCACACCCTCCTACCCCCTCTCATTCTCTTAGGTCTCTCTCTCACTCACTCACTCCCTCTATCTCTCCCCCCTATACCCTTAACTCTAAACCATTATAACCCTCTACGCTCTACCATCAATCCTACACCCTCTATCTCTCTCCCACTACCTCTCTCTCTCTCTCAAGTATTTGTAGATCTCTCTCTCACTCACTTTAGATGTAATTGTCTCTCTCTCACTCACTCCCTCTACCCTTAACCCTAAACCCTAAACCCTTCAACCCTAAACCTTATAACCCTCTACCCTAAACCCTAAACCCTAAACCCTTAACCCTTAACCCTTAAACCCTCTAATCTCTACCATTAACACCCCTTCCTTATCTCTTTCCCACTCCCTCTCTCCCTCTCTTTCACTGACTTCCTCTATCTCTCAAGTCTGTCTCAAGTCTATCTCTCTCTCACTCACTACCTCTATCTCTCTCCCCTATACCCTTAACCCTTAACAACTTTTACCCTTAAACCCTCCACCCTCTCTCTCTACCCTCTCTCTCTCCCACCTACCCTTAACCCGTAAACCCTAAACCCTTAAACCCTCTACCCTATACCCTCTACCCTAAACCCTAAAACCTTAACCCTTAAACCTTCTACCCTCTACCATTAACCCTCCCTTCCTTATCTCTCTCCTACTCCCTCCCTCTCTTTCACTATTCCCTTTATCTCTCTCCCCTCTGTACCCTCTTCTCTCTCTCTCTCTCAAGCCTCTCCCTCCTACCCCTTCTCCCTCTCTTAGGTCTCTCTCTCACTCACTCCCTATATATATCTCTTCCTCTCTCAGGTCTCTCCCTCTTAGTCACTCTCTCTACTCTCTCTCTCCCTTTCCCTCTCTCTCTATACTCTCTCCCCTCCCCCTCCTAATTCTCTCTCTTCCCTTCTCTATCTCTCTCTTTCCCTCTACCCTTTCTCTCTCTTGCCTTCCCTCCACATCTTGATTCTCTCTCTCCCCCTCTTTTTATCTCTCTCTACCTTTCCCTCTCTCTTTATCTCTGTCTCTATCTCCCTCTCCCGCTCCCTATCTCTCCCTTTCCCTCTCTCTCCATTCCCTCTCCTAATTCTCCCGCCTCTGTGTCTCTGTCTCTCTCCCTTTCCCCCTCTTTGTCTCTTCATTTCCCTCTCTCCCTTTTCCCTCCTAATTTTCTCCCCACTCTCTCTCTCTCTCTTCCCCCCTCTCTCTCCATTTTCTTCTCTCCCCCTCTTTGTCTGTCCCTTTCCCTCTACCCTCTACTCTCTCTCTCTCACCCAACCTCCACCTCCTAATTACTCTTAGGTCTATGTGTGCCCAAATCAGAAATTCAATTTATAGCACTAAAATCCCATCCTTACAAAATATTTTATTTTATTTTTCAAATTAGATATCATATTTTATCTAATATTAGATTTGTGGGCCATAGAAAAACCCCATGTGGGTCATTTTGTGCATCCCAATGGACACTACATTCTCTTTGTAGGATTTGTAGGAAACAAACACGTTGTTTCAGATAGGAAGAGACAAAGATAAACATTTTGGAGCATTTTCTACTCAGATTTGTCATAAGCAATGATTTTTTAGCATCTTTTATGAGGTATAATGGGGAGCAATAGTCATTGGAAGAAAAAATGTAACTGAAAGCTTACAAAACAACAAATTGAAACATATAGACAAAGAGATAGAGAAGGTCATTGGAAGAGAAGACAAGGTATGTTAAATATTGGTGAACCTGAGCCCTATGGTTGTTCATGTGAAGAGGAAATTGAAAATGTTCAAAGTGAAAATGTTGAACATGATATTGAAATTGGGAATGAAAATGTTCAATGTGAAAATGTTGGAATTGAAGATGTTGAACATGATATTGAAATTGGGAATGAAAATATTGAAATTGATAATGAAAATGTTCAAAGTGAAAATGTTGGAATTGAAGATGTTGAAAATGATATTGAACTTGGGAACAAAATTATTCAAATTGATATTGAAAATGTTCAAGGTGAAAATGTTGGAATTGAATATGTTGAACATAATATTGAACCAAGTATAAATTATGTTTCACTAGATTCCATGAGAAATGAATAACCTTGTGTGGAGGAAAGGAATATTCCAAATTTAAGACCTTCAAGAACCCCTAAATGGTTTCTGGAAATTGATGGGAACATCATAAAAAAATTTGAAGGCAAGAGGTCAACACGAACTATTTGGTTGTCGGATACAAGAATTTTCAACCAATATTTTAGTGATAAGACATTGACCAAGCAATGTCAAATTTTTGTACAATTGCTAAAGATGCAAAAGATGAGACATTTTCTAGCCAAATTGAAGATTCGTGTGAACAAGAAGATTGAAAAAAAATCTATTATTGTCAATTATTCTTAATGTTCTCAATTATATTGGAAAAAATAACAAGGAAAAAGATAAGAGAGTTGCTTAGAGAATCATTACAACCACCCTAGTAAGCCATCAGTTGTAAAAGACTCAATTTATGAGACAAACTTGTACTGATTTTGACATAAATCATAAAAATTTGGATAGAGCACTTGCAAGAAGACAAAGAATAGATGATGCTCTTCAAAATGATACATGGGCTTTTGCTGGGAGGCTTCCACATGTTGATAAGAAGTTAACTGATAATGTAAAGTAGGTAGTTCAACAATTTTGGCATGATAACTCTAGAGTATCACCAAATGCAAAAGATGTTTTAAAGTTATGAATTGGAAATCAAGACTATAGAATGCATCCTAAACATTTATTGGAATCAAGCCAACCAATGTTGTTCAAAAAATGTATTAAAAACACATCCAAATATTGAAATATTGCAAAGGACTTTTGAAGGTTTGAAGCCATTTTATTGTGCGCATCTTAAGTTTCGTAATACTTGTTGTAAATACCATGTGGAGTTTTCAATGTACCATGAACTATTATAAGCTATATGCATTCTACTTTGCATACTAATGAAATGTTGCAGGAGTGTGGTGCAATGCATCTTTTGAAATCATCAAGGGACTTGCTAGATCTATTTGTATGTTCTATAGATGACGGTTTTCTTTTTCTATAGAAATGATTGTTTAAATGTGAAGTGCTCACAATGTGGTGGCTTGTCAAAGTTTTTTCAATATTTTCATGAGGAATCCAAACATGAATTCAGAAATAAGCTTTTTGAAAAAAAGAGATATGAGATAGTCAAATATAGTTTGCAGAGTGGAGGTGAAGGTTCTAGATGTGAGTTGGTTACAAAAGAATGCAATGTTGCTAATTTTATTTTAGATTTTAAGGATAATATTTTCTACAAGAATGTGGGTATGTGCAGGATCATCATAGAAAAAACAGGCCCATAAGTGGCAATGAAAATTCAGAAAAATTAGAGTTATGCAACTTGACATAAAAATTTGAATAAGTTATCTATATTATTTCAAAAATATGTAAGAATAGAATCTGTGAAAAATTGAATGTAGTTTCTAAACTATTAAGTTTATTTTATTTTTTTTAAAGTCTATTTGGTGAAAATTTGAAATTTCAATGTAGTAGTACTTAAATTTCAAGGAAAAAATAAGAAGTAGGTGTCTTTCTGACCACCCTAACCACAATAAAATGATAATATTTTTTTTATAAAATTTTAGATATAAGTAGAGGACTCATGTCCGGATGTAATGCATATTTTTTTGTAATATTTTTCCAAGTAAATAATTAATTATGAATTTTTTATTACAACTTTTAAAAAATATAAAAACTAGTATGTCTGACCACCTTAACTTGGTCAAAACTTCATGAAATTCAATTCTTTTTTTTTAATCCTATAGTATATGAAACATAGAATGTGACACATATTTTGGATTCAAAAAATATGATACCATATGAATGTGTTATGATCTACATATCTCATGTGCATTCATGTATATGATCTTTCCAACGTGTATTCCAATACCTTGTGTATCCCTACATGTATTTCTATAACTTATAAGTGATTATATTTTCTCATGTGAATGATTTATGCTTCTATGTATACTTCATGACTCTTTAAAGTCATGTACTACTGCTTACAATAGATGTCTTATGAATACTCTGTGTGTACACTCCATGTATATGTTTCATGAGTTTATGATATGCCTCACTTCTTCTATATATTTAGATGTGTGCTTATGTCTTAAATATTTACTCCATGAATACTCTTCTCATGTATGTTGGTGCATGATTCATGCCTCATGTGTATTTGAATACAATCCAAGACCTGCATGCATAGATGTTTATGGAATCTTCCTTTGTATTTGGGTGTATGATCCATGCCTTGAGTGTTGCTTCATGTCATATGTGTATTCAAGTGCCTTCAAGCAAATATGTTATGGCTTACATTATTCAATGTGTATGTGATTGTGTGTATACTTTGTGGCTGGAATTCATGTGCATTCATTGTATCTTACTTGCATTCATGTATATATCTTGTGACTTACATGCATTCACACTATGCAACTTATGTATGAATACAGCTTGCAATCCACATACATTCCAAAATATAAATATATTTATGCTTCGTTAAGATTCTCCTTTTGTTAGCTTCATTTAGATGTGTCTTCAAACAAGATTACTCCATGATGTATTCTGCCTAAAGGAACTCCATGATGTATTCTGCCTAAAGGATCAACTAAATTTTATTTTTCAAACTACTTCTTGAGTTGAAGAGCTTTAATTATTGAAGTGAAATATGGGATTGCTTGAGGAAAATCAATCTTGGGCAGGGCAGACTATCATGTCTCCCAAATTTAGCATACAATAATTTATTCACATAAGTATTATTGGGCATATTTCCTTATGGTAACATGTATACCTACAATACTCATGATATCTACATTATCTAGTCTATAGTGATATTGTTCGAATCTTAAGCATCTCACATTGGCACATAAAGTTCGATGGGATTCCATTCAATGATAGTCTTATGATCGAGATTTCTATTGGGACATAATTACCATATGTTTCCATCACTGGAATGGTTAAATAAACAAAATAAATTATTATTAATTAAACTAGATGATATTATACAATATGAAAAACACATAGTTATCAGGCTATCTCATCAAATATAAACTTGTACTTTCGCCATGGTATTATTTCTATCGTTGAATATAGAAGATGTCTATGTTTCTCATGCTGCTTGGAGTTTATTGGAAACTATATTCATCTCATTCCCAATGATAATATGCTATTATTCATATGTCATAATTATTTCTCAAGTCCCATATCCTCAATTGGTTAGCGGGCTCCCATACTATCATGAGTTTATCTTCAGTATGACGGCTTTTATAAAATTGCTATATAATGGACTTGGTAATCACAATTACAAAAATCTATTTTCTCAATGTTAAGATAAGAATTTCTTAAGCCACTGCATTCCTCTACAATGTACAAAGACTCGATGAAAGACAATTGATGTGAAGAATGCACACCACTAGAATTATAAGAAGAAGAGTTCCGACATTTTTTGGAGGTTATGAATAGAGGATGATTAAAGTGTAGCAATCAATAAAGGAGTAATGCTTAGAGATGGTTATTATGCATATAAGGCAACAAACTCATCTAAGGCAAGGTAGAATGTTAATTATTCCTAACACATTATTTATCAATTAGTAGTGTTAACATAATACAAGAGATGTACATCCCTTGTCAAATAAACATAATGAAAGGTCATATCCTTTGACCACGTCACGGATATAAAAGGGGGGAGCATGGAAGAGAATGAAATAAGAAAAAGTCTAATAACTTTCAAGTGCAGCAGCACACAATTAAGGGAATATTTCTTGAGAGAGGAGCAGAGCTATAATATGTAAACTTAAGAGATAAAATAAAGAGATCTAAAGGAAGATATGCAACTAGGAAGTGGAATGAAGTTAAACATATATTAACCAATGGGATCATTATATGAAAGCTTCTAGAAATAGGAATAGTAGCAACAAGAATTGGTTTTCTTTAGAAATTAAAGTCATGTATATTATTGGATAATCATAAGATAAAACTAATAATGAATAATAAATAAACACAAATACTAACCTAAGTAATGATAATTAATATAAGGAGAGAATAATGATATATATGTATATATACAGAATGTATATATATGTATATATCATATACATTTATTCAATAATGATGTTTGTAGAAATTATTGAGCCTTATGATTAATTATAACGCTTAATATAAGTATGGAAAATAGATTACTATTTGTTTGATATATACTAATGATATCTTCTGAATGTTAAGAACTGATCAATCGAATCTTAGGATGATCATCATCGCATCCAAGGTAGAAGAAAATCAACTCAAGAAAAACACATCCGAAAGAGTTCTAGTTAGCACATCATTCAAAGGTAAGTACCCTCACCAACGGGTTGAGTATTGAGGGATTATGGAATCAATATAGATTACTATGGTAGTGGGATATTGTAAGCTCACTAACCCCATATCTTATTAAATATCAGTGAATTCTTCTAACAATCAAATCTATGTTAAATTGTGAATTCAAGCAAGTACAATATGATAAGTTAATGTGTATTAAATGCCATGCTTTGCAATTAATAAATATATTCGTCAATATATTGGATTTCACCTATTCAACATAGATGAATAACTAATTCCAACACACTATAGATTCAAACCAAATACCCTTTCACTAACACTCGATAGGGAGTGTGTGGAGGGAAGGCAGGTAAATTGGTCCAATGTTGGACAGAGCCCAAGACGGGTAATAAAACTTGAGATTGTGCACATGCCCTTGGCATAGGAAATCTTCCATTAAATGAGGTTAGGAAGAGAAACAAGGCGAGGATCTATTCTGCTAGGGAGTAATAGGTCATATCTGTTCAAATTAGTTTATGCCCTAGGTGGTAATGCATTTCATTTGTCTTATTCATAAAATGTGCAATCTAAAATAGTCTAATTTAACTATGAACAAGGAACTTTGTGTGTGCATTTTTGTCTCTAATAAGGGGACATTACAAATACAAGGAAATTTATAACCTCAAGCAAACACAATTGGCAAGGAAATATCAATATCTTGCATGCTTGCGGTAAAATGAGAGTTTTCATAAGAGATTATGGGCAGGTCCAAAGCATAAAGGTTAGAGGAATTATGGAGACATCCAAATGGGAGAAAAGCATGGGAAATGAAGGAGTTTGGGCTTGGACAGGAGAAATTCATAGCAGAGGTCTATAGGAGGTATGTAAAGAACATGGCATGGGAGGGAAAGATCTCTAAATGCAAAATCCACGTGAGAAAAGAGAAGACAAAGGGAAAATAAATTTTGGAAGGATGCAAGACCATATATGCATACAAATTTGGAAAAAATTCAGAGATAGTTTAGAGGCGTGAATAGACGAAGGATAAGAAAGGTGGTGAGAGAGAAAAGACTAGAGAAAAAATGTGAAAGGAAGAAATTGCACAGGGAGGGAAGATTACAATGCAGAATAAGGTGTTGAGACATCTTGGGGTTTAGAGGGAAGAGGGAAATGATTCGTAGTTGTAAATGAAAGGGTTATAGAATATGCACAAAACAAATTCATGAAAATTCCTTTCAAAAATGTTAGAGAAATGCAACTAGGAAGTGTAAAGCCAAATTCCATAGACATTGCGAGCATCCTTCCTGACTGCAATGGAAAGAGAGTAGGAGGGCGTTTGAGAATTTTGGACAGGATGGATAGGAGGCACAACAAGGAGTGTGGCGTAACAAATAGTGGGGGAAGAATGGGATGATACTCTCCTCAAATTGACCAAGTTTAACATGCAAGAAAAGAGTAAGGCTTCCTTCTAAGGTTCTCAGGTACTTGCCTTTACAAGCAGATTTCAGTTCAACATCTCTTAGGTAAGTTAATATCTCCTCAAACAATGATAAACTAGACATTTGTATCACAACCATAATGTTTTTTATTGTGTCTGTTCCCTATCTAGCCTAACAAAAAACATGAACTCGTGAGAATGACTTACTTGAGTTAATTTTTTCTTGCATTTTCCTCTAGTTATGAGTGTTAAACCATGGTCAAGGAAATCCGACTTAAAACACTTTTGGATCTCTTAGTGACTCAAAGTATTATTGCTATTCTTAGGAATTAAATTCAAAATTAAAATAGATTTATTGGGACAATAGTAACATTAATTTTATAGCGGGAATAGGTCAATATGTATTAGGTAAACATTGTGAGTTCCCTCAATATGGGTTAATTGATATTGGGTAAATATATTTTTGTATTTACCAATACCCTTAGTCATTTGACTTGTAAATCTTTATATGTATATGATACATTGAGATATGCTATAACTTGCTAAGAAAATCATAGGAGGAAGTGACAACTCACACCAATTTAGTAATTATAAAATGGTAATGTTCTTGTCATTAGGGATTAAGGATGAATGTTTCCTTGCTATGCTTTTTTATGTATGGATGTAGTTTTTATGGAGTAAGTTGTTATGCATAATTATCATTTGAGGTGATAGTTTTATTACTTCTTGTTCTCCCATGACTTAATGTGTCTAAGGTTATGTATAATGCTTGTTGGAAGCATGAATTACATATGTGGATTGATTCTAATTATGTTAGCAATAAATGGTATACAATGAGGAAACAATAGAACTTGACCCCCCAATTGGAAGTACTAATTTTGATAGTATACTAGTGTTCAAATCTAGAAGTCAAAATCTATGTAATCCTATTAGCATGGAACCTTGATTTATTTCTAATGATTACAATATACTAACTAACATTAGGCCATGACATTGATTATAAACACAATATTGCTTTAGATCTTAGATAAAATAAATATATATGCTAGTAATATCATGATGAGCTTACTTAGTAATTTAAGATGAATGCAATTAGCAAAGAAAGTTGGGATTATTAGGAAATCATAAACAAGGAATTTTCTATTGCCAAGGGAGGATTATTTGAATATCCAAGTGTGGAATTTTGAGTAGAAAATGGTGGGAGATCAAATAGGTTCATACCTTGAGTTCATTAAACCTCTATGTTGAGACTCAAGTGAAATAAGATGGCAAGGAAGTTTTAAATTGAAACTCTAGCGATAAGAACACCTTATAATATGATCTAGAAATATAATACGCCTTATATAAGATTTGACATACAGTCACTTAATAATGTAGGTGATAATGACTTCATCAATAAAACTAAAACTATACTTGTACCAAATTGTTTTATGATTAAATAGAATGATTTACTATCATTTATTTCAAGGATATTTAAAATGAAGTTTTTTAATAAGTCTAAGGATAGTGGATGAGTTTTAAATCTGAGTTTCTTATATTTGGAAAAGATATCAAAGAACATATTATGATATGATTGATATCATAGCATGTTAGTATATACAATATTTTGCTATAAGTGAAAAGTGCAAATATTAAAAGATTTTTATATCAATCTTTCAAGCCATACTGTCTAGCTCATATTTAGGATGATTGAATTTTTCTATAGGTTATTTTTTTATGGCTCAAAGATTAATTGGAAAAATTTTGGGTGATGTTAAAAGATGGTTTGACTTCAATAATAATGAATTATTGAAATTTCTAACAAACAATATTTATAATTTTTATTTTATTTTTCAATTAATAATATTATGTCAATTAATATAATATTCAAATTGAAATGTTTTAAACATATTTAATTGATAGATAATTTATCATTTAAATTATAGTACATTAGTTCAGTTCTAAATTGATTTATGATGTTATTACTAAATATTATTATAAAAATAAATATTTCAATCAAAAACATAAAAAGAAATATCACAACAAAATTTAATTGTTTATTTTTTAAATGTATTTAAATAAAAAAAGATAACATACTCGACTAAATCTTAGTGTAGTGATTCATTCTTGATAAGATCTAAGAAATTTTCACTAGTTATTATTATAGCAAATAATATTTGAAGTAAAAAAATAAAAATTATGAGAAAAACTATAATTGTCACATTTAATTATTTATTTTTTAAATGTATTTCAATAAAAAATATAACATACTAACTAAACCATTGTGTAGTAATTCATTCTTAAATATGATCTATGATGTTTCCACTAGTTATTATTATAGCAAATAATATTTCAAATAAAAAAAATAAAATTATGAGAAAAAATATAATTGTCACATTAAATGAAAAGATAGTAAAGGTTCAAACTTAAAAGAATAAATATAAACAAAAATATTATTTTTTAAACATACTTAAATAATAGATATAACTTACTAGATAAATCATTATTGTTTCACTTGTAGTTTTAGAAATGGAATTCCCATGAGAAATATAAATAAAAATATTGAAAATAGAAAATAAGCAAAAAATATGAAAAAGTATAATTATCACAATACCAATAAAAATTAAAAAATCTTTGGCATGGGGACTTTGACTAGATTGACTAAAGCATTTTGTTGTAGAAAATAGTTATGAGGTTTATCCTCTCCCTAGTTGGCTAAAACATCCTCTTGTAGGCAAGAAGTCGCAGGTCTAGTCTCCATGTCCCCAATGAGAGGATTACAAGAGCATAAATGTTATAATTATTTTATTTAATATACTAATGTAATGGATATTTTGAGTAGTTAAATAATGATACATTGGTTCATTAATATTTTAATCCATCATATTTTTAGTATCCACTGTTGTATATAAAAAAAATTCAAACTTAAAAAATAAAAAATTATGAGGAAAAATATAATTATCACAATAAAAAGTTAATCTTTTTAACTTATATTGATTAAATTTTAATAATATAAATAATTTTAACAACTATTCAAATATATTAGCTCATTTAATAATAATCTATATTTTCACAAAAAAATATAACCAAAATAAATCATATTATACATAAATAAAAATTATGATAAAAAGATATAATTATTAGAAAAAAATTAATAATGAAAAGAAGCTTTCAAATTTTAAGAAAGTATAAACATTTATATTTTTGTAAAAATGAATTCAAATAGCAAATATAAGTCACTAGTTAAATTTTGTTGTATTTGTTCATTTATATTTTGATCTATCCTAGTGTCCTTAACCTTGTGAAAATGAAAAGAAACAAAAAAAGTACAAACTAAATATAATAAGATTATTAGTTCCTACCGTAGGCAGGTTACTATTGCATCCATTGGATTCAATTTTCCAATTAATGCAACCAATGATGGCACAGAATTAAAATTTCTACACAAAAATTCTATAGTTTAAATTTAATTTATATTTTAAGTTATTATTAAAATGCTATTTTTCTTTCTTCCTATTAATTTATATTACAAATAGTAAGTAGAAAAATCATTTTTTTGTTAATTTTAAATGATGTCATAAATATTTAATTTAATTCCTCCTTCATTTCATGGTACTTAATAGAATATAAAAATCTTAGCATATCTGGAGTGATGGATTTACGCATTTAAGGATTCAATTTAATGTCTTATCTTATTCACTGGTGGCAGGCATACAAAGGAGTTTTTCTATCTGAGATGGAGGCATTACATACTATTTCATATTTAATGTCTTCTCTAATTCACTGTTGTAGGCAGATGAAGGTGTTTTCTCTCTGAAATTAAGAAATGGTGGAATATAAGTATCTCCCACATAGCTATGTTTAGAGTGGCTATAAAATTAAGGGAATTTAAATGTAACTTGAAAAAATGGAAAAAAGAGTCCTTTGGGAACATTTTCAAGATCAAATCTGATCTTCAGATGGATCTAGGGGAGATTCAAAACAAAATCCAGAAGGAAGGATATTTGAATGATACTAAGGAAAAAGAGAATGAGCTACTCATTAAGATGCATGATATTATCAAAAAAGAGGAGGAGTTCTGGAGACATAGATCTAGAGCTTTATGATTATCTACAGGTGACAAAAATACCAGGTACTTTCATTTATCAGCCTCAAAACACAAAGTTGTCAACAAAATATCTCAAATTGAAGTGAATGGTACTAGGCATGAGGAGGAGGAGGATATTAGAAAGCATGTTGTATTATTCTTTAAAAATCTTCTTTCTGAGAATGATGAAAATAACCAAAATGATTAGGATCATTTAATAGAGGCTATACCTAAAGTAGTCAATCAGGAAAATAATTGTATGTTGTCTGCTATTCTTATCAATGAGGAAGTTAAGAAGGTTGTTTTCTCCTTTGATGGGAGTAAAGCTCTAGGTCCTAATGGGTTCCCTTTGTTTTTCTTCCAATGGTTTTGGGAGATTGTTGGAGAAGATGTGGTGAACGCTGTTAAAGAATTTTTTAGATCCAGAAGTCTCCTAAAAGAGTTGAATACTACTTTTCTGGTTCTAATCCCTAAGAAGCATGAAGCGGTGAACTTTAAGGCCTTTAGACCCATAATCCTCTGCAACTCGATCTATAAAATCATCTCGAAGGTTCTAACTTCAAGAATCTTAATTCTCTTTCCTACTTTGATTTCACCTTGATAGAATGGATTTGTCCCTGGTAGACAAATCCTTGATTCTATTTTAACTGTGCATGAGAATATCCATACCTTGGTTGAATCTAGACTGAAGGATTTTTGTTAAAGCTTGATATCTCAAAAGCCTATGGTAGAGTTGATTGGATATTCTTATTTAAAATTTTAAAGCCGTTTGGGTTTTACAATAGGGTTCTTCAAATGTGGAACAACTTGTGTCTATTGCTTCTATTTATGTTATGGTGAATGGATCTCCTATGACTTTCTTCCAAAGTTCCAAAGGTCTAAGACAATGAGATCCTTTTTCTCCTATTTTATTCACTATTATGGCTGAAAGTCTTGGAAGAAATCTAAAAAGCATAATTGACAATAGAACCCTTCTTGGTCTTAATCCTTCCTCAAGCAATCTAGTTTGTTCTCATCAACAATTTGATGATGATACTATGCTCTTGGGTAAATCCTCTGTCTCGGAAGGAAAAAATTTGAAATATCTACTTGATAAGTATGGAAGGGTGTCTGGACAACTAATTAATAATAAGAAAAGCTCTCTTTTCTTCTTCAACACTCCTGCTCATAGACAGAACAAAATTGCCAGAATCCTTGGTTGTAGGGTGGATTCCTTGCTTAACACCTATCTTGGCTTACCTTTAAGCCTTAAATCCCTAGAATCCATTTGGATTTCGTTGGTTGAGAAGTTTAGCAAGAAGCTTGCTAGTTGGAAAGGAGCTCTGTTAGTCAAGTGGGTAAAATACAACTCCTCAAAGCTTCTCTTCAGAATTTGTCAATCTATGCTCTGAGCCTCTTCAAAATCCATGCTAAGTTTTTGGATTCCATTGAAAAGATTCAAAAAATATTTCTTTGGTCAAGTGTCAAAGAAAAAAAAATACCTCCTTTAATAGGATAGGATCTGGTGTGTAGACTGAAAAAGGCAAGAGGATTAGGTCTTAGAAGAATTAGAACAGTTAACAAGATTCTTCTAGCTAAACAAATTTGGAGAATTTTTTCATCCTCAAGAAAATGGACTTATGTCCTAGCTAGTAAATATTTAGAGAGCAATAGATCTCTTATAATAATGAAGGAATCTCATCTTCTTCCCAGATGGTCAACCTGCTAGAATAATCTGATCAATGGGAAGAAAATTGTTGACTTTGAAGTGGGTGTGCAAGTTAGAAGTAGAAACCAAACAAGATTCTAGAAGGATAGATGGTTGTTTAAGGATCCCCTTATAAAATTTGATTCCTTTAGCAGATGGGCTGAGAATTGCAAAGTGCTTTTCAGTTCTTATGTGAAACACTACAGGGTGGATGGAAAATGGGTGGATCTGTGCCTTGTCAGTCAGGCTCTTGCTCCTATCTAGTCTTCTTTGTTGGCTGTCATACTTTGCCTTGATCAGATGGAAGATTATCTTTTCTAGAATGATGAACCCCTGGGCAATTATTTTGTTTCATCTTCCTTTTCCAAGCTTACTTCTTCCCAAGTTTCTCCTCCCTTCTGGTCGAAGGCTTGGTTCAAACATTTGGTCCTTAAAATCAACATCTTTTTCTGGATCCTTCTTCAAAATAAGGTACTCACGGTTGATAACCTATGGAAGTGTGGCTTTCAAATACCTAATAGATGTTTTCTCTACAAGATGGAGGCAGAGTTAGTGCATCATATGTTTCTTCACTGTCCTTTTGCTGCCTTAATTTAGGGAAAAAAATCAGTTACTGGCAACTTTCTTGGGTTTTTCCCTCATCTATTAAAGACTTCTTCCTTCAATGGAAATCCCCAACTCACAATCCTATTCTACGATATTTGTGGGATTTCTCTTTCCCTCATGTTTCTTAGGGTCTTTGGAAAGAACGTAACAACAAAATTTACAGAGATAAAGAAGCTTCGATGGATATTATTTTTGATAAAATAATCAGATTTTTGAAAGAAAATGTGAATGCTATCTCCCATAAGGTTAGCAACTCTGAGAAAGTGGCTCACTCGTCCTATGATCTTATGGTTTCTAAGGAATGGAATATAAGTCTTGATTTACCTTGCGCCCCTAAAAAAGCTAAGAAGGATAGAGAGGGTGTCCACTGGTCTTTTCCACCTAATGGATGGATCAAAGATAACTTCGATGGAGCGGCTAAAGGTAATCTAAGGGCGGTAGGTTGCGGCAGAGTCATAAGGGATTCCTTTGGAAACTTTCTAAGTGCAACTACCACTTCCCTAGGTTCCCAAACCAATCATTTGGTTGAGACTGCTAGAGCTTTTCATATTATAAATTTTGCCCAAAGTCTTAATTTTAAAAACCTTTGACTTGAAGGTGATTCCAAAAATATTATTGATTGTCTTCTAGGTAAGTCCCCCCCTCATGGACAATTAAGTCATGGATTGATGATGCCATCTTGACTTTAGCTAAGTTTGACAACATAAAGATTTCACATGCCTATAGAGAAGCCAATGTTGTGGCAGATTTTTTTGCTAATGAAGGGGTTAGGAGTAAAGAATAGAGCACTTGGCTAAATATTAGTGATCTAAGTGTTAATGTCTGAGCCTTATTGAGCTATGATGAATCACATGGGAAAGAAGCATGTCATCTCATTAATGATGATAGGATGGAGTTATTACATCATAATCATTAGATTGTATGGGACCGAGCTTAGTTGCTTAGTCTGCAAGGTGGCCTGACATGCTTTATGGGTTCTTAGATTTGGCGGGACCATTTCTAGTAAAGTTTTCATCTTTATCTGGCCCACAGAGCATGCCGAGATGGCTGGAGATAGGAAAAGAGTTGAGCCAAACAACTTTTAGATGCACACAAGAAATGCTAAGGCTTGGAATAAAGTTAAAAGTGGGGGTTTACTTCCTTTCCTGGAAAAACTCCATGGTTCTAATTAGGAGGCTACTGAGCATTTTGAGAAGAATTGGAATAATGGGGAACTTACCCTTTTTGGTAGGAAAGTTGAGCTCAACAAAAATCGTATAGCTGAAGTGACTGGAATATCCACTAATGGAAAAAAAAATTTAGGGACAAGGTTTTCTCTAATGAAGCCATCATTAGATTCTCAAAAAAAAGAGAAGGAAAGACTGAAACTGGTGAAAATTTCTAACAGGTACTTTGAAGGCAATACCATAAAATCTCTCTCGAGAAAGGTTCCTCGTGTTATCATGGAGTACATAATAGTGGATGGTCACTTCACTAGGGTCTATGGTTATCACTTTTCCCTGCTCAACCATTTTTGCTACAAGGTCAGGGTTTCTTTCCCCTACTATCTTCTTTGTTCTTTGAGAAAAAGTTTGGATGACCAGAAGAAAAACCCAAGAAGATTCCATGTTTTTGATACTGGCTTGATTAGATTAATTGTTGAACATTACCAAAAAATTCCCATACCTGCTAATTTGGAAGCCTCCCCTAATTTTGAGGAGGATAATATTGAACCCAACTGCTCGAGAAATTTTCCCAATTTAAGCCTGGTTAGAGTGGTCCTTAGCCCACCCACTGTCCAAATTGGTAAGAAAAAACCTAACCCCCTTTCTATGAAATCTTGTGATGTTCCTAAGCCAGGAAGTTCTACATTTAAAACTAGAAGTGTTGAAAAGAATCCTCTGGCTAAAAACCTTGTTTCATACTTTGAAGACTCTCCTAATTCTGAGGATTTTTGTGCTAACAACATTGCGTCCTTTGTTGACTCATCGTTGGACATAAATTCTAGAATTGGCTCACCTATTACCCCTGACCCTACTAGTGCTTGTTTCAACACATATAAGAATCCCACTGTGGATGTCTTGAGTTTAGCTAGGACATTAATTATGTTTATTTGACAAGGGGTGCATCTCTTGTATTATGTTAACATTGCTAATTGATAAATTGTGTGTTAGGAATAATTAACATTTTTCCTTGCCTTGGATGAGTTTGTTACTTTATATGCATAATAGCCATCTCTAAGCATTGCCACTTTATTGATTGCTACACTTTAATCATCCTATATTCATCACCTCAAAACAATTTTTCAACTCCTCTTCTTATAATTCTAGTGGTATGCATTCTTCACATTGAGTATCATTCATCGGGTCTTTGCACATTGTAGAGAAATGCAGTGGCTTAAGAAATGCTTATCTTAACATTGAGAAAATAGATTTCTATAATTGTGATTACCACGTCCAATATACAACAATTTGATAAAAGCCACCACACTGAAGATAAACTCATGATAGTATGGGAGCCCGATAACCAATTGAAGATATGGGAATCGAGTGATAACTATGGCGTATGAATAATAGTATATTATCATTTGGAATGAGACGTATATAGTTTCCAATAAACTCCAGGTGGCATGAGAAACATAGATGTCTTCTATATTCAGCAACAAAAATAATACTGTGGTGGAAATACAAGTTTATATTTGATGAGATAGCCCGACAACTATCTATTTTTCATATTGTATAATATCATCTAGTTTAATTAATAATATTTTCCCGTGTTCATTTAACCATTCTAGTGATGGAAACATATGGTAATTATGTCCCAATAGAAATCCCAATGATAAGACTATCATTGAATGGAATCCCATCAGACTTTATGTGCCAATGTGGGAAGCTTAAGATTCCAACCATATCACTGTGGACTAGATAATGTAGATATCATGAGTATTGTAGGTATAGGTGTTATCATAAGTAAATATTCCTAGTAATACTTATGTGCATAAAATTATTGTATGCTAAATTTTGGAGACATGATAGTCTGCCCTGCCCAAGATTGCTTTTCCTCAAGCAATCCCATCTTTCACTTCAATAGTTAAAACTCCTCAACTCAAGAAGTAGTTTAAAAAATAAAATTTAGCTAATCCTTTAAGCATAAGACTTCATGGAGTAATCTTGTTTGAAGATGCATCTAAATGAAGCTAACACAAGGAGACTCTTGTTGAAGCATAAATATACGTATATTTTGGAATGTATGTGGATTTCAAGGTGTATTCATACATAAGTTGTATAGTATGAATGCATGCAAATCATAAGATATACACATGAATGCAAGTAAGATACAAGGCATGCACATGAATTCCAACCATAGAGTGTACACACGATCACATACATATTGAATAATGTAAGCCATAACATATTTTCTTGAGGACACTTGAATACACATAAGACATGAAGCAACACTCAAGGCATGGATCAAACACTTAAATACAAAGATAGATTCCATAAACATCTATGCATGCATGTCTTGGATTATATTCGAATATAGAGAAGGCATGCATCATGCATTAGCATACATGAGAAGAGTATTCATGGAGTAAATATTTAAGACATAAGAACACATTTAAATATATAGAATAAGTGAGGCATATCATAAAATCATGAAACATATACATGGAGTGTGCACACAGAGTATTCATAAGACATCTATTGTAAGTAGTAGTACATGACTTTACAAAGTCATGAAGTATACATAGAAGCATGAATCATCCACATGAGAACAAATGATCACTTCATTGGAATACACATTGGTAAGATCATATACATGAATGCACATGAGATATGTAGATCACAATACAAAGTACATACTAGCCTTCACACATGAGGACACATATCAATTAAGAAGTAGATGAAGCATGAAGTATACACATGAAGCATACATATAGGAATCTTCACACAAAGCGAGAAGCATCCTGCCATTACATAAGACATTAATATGTAGAGCATTCAAATATAGCCAATTTTACTTGTATGCACACAATACAAAGCATTTATTTGAATATACATAAAACACAAAATGATCATACATGTAGAGCATATGTATAAGTATGCTCATAGATACACTCAACAAATACATATAAGGCATGAATTATGCAACATAAAGTATACATTTAAGAATAGGATATTAATGTATTAGAGTCCATCAGTCATGAAGTGGACAAGTAAGATGTTGAGTGTCCATATATATACCATGAAACAAACATCATAAGATTATGAAGCATATGCACAAGTGTATGAAGTCACAAAATGTACATATGAATGCATGTAAGTCATAACTTAGTATACACTTAATTACAAGTCTCAACAAATACAAGGTCATAGAGTACACACTTGAATTCAAGGTCACAAGGTATACAAATGTGTCATGGAGTATATACAAGTCACGGAGTATACACTTGAATACATATAAAAGTCATGAAGTATACACTCGAATACATATACAAGTCATGGAGTATACACTCGAATACATATACAAGTTATGGATTATACACTCGAATATAATTACAATCATGGAGTACACACTTGAATACAACTACAAGGTCATAAAGTATGCACTCAAATACAATCAAAATACATAGAGTATACAATCACATACAAATACAATCAAATGAAGTATACCATCAAACAAATGGGAAGGGGATTCAGTGCTTCCCATACTACATTGTTGTCCCATCCACCATCCCAAGGACATCAAATATACACATGAGTATGAAGAAAACACGCGAATACATGTAATACACAAAGTATTCACATGAACATATGTTACAAAGAATGTGTATAAGTCACAAGGTAAATCTTGGAACACACTTGAATACACACACATTATCTCAAAGTACACACTAGAATACATGTAAGGCTCACGTAGTATACACAGGATGGCAGGAACATGCTCGAATACCACTTGTAATGTCCCCTTATTAGAGACATAAAAATGCACACACAAAGTTCCTTGTTCACGGTTAAATTAGATTATTTCAGATTGCACATTTTAAGAATAATACAAATGAAATGCATTACCACCTAGGGCATAAACTAACTTGAATAGATATGACCTATTACTCCCTAACAGAATAGATCCTCACCTTGTTCCTCTTCCTAACCTCATTGGATGGAAGATTTACTGTGCCAAGGGCATGTGCACAATATTGAGTTGGACACCCTCAAGGTTTATTACCCGTCTTGGACCAATTTACCCACCTTTCCCTCCACACACTCCCTATCAAGCGTTAGCGAAAGGGAATTTGGACTAGAGTCTATTCCCATAGTAGTAAGGTTATAGAAGCTTAATAAGGTACAATAATTGCTATAAGAAAAATTATTGTGTCATAAATATTATCCATTAATCTCAGATGTGGAATTAGTTATTCATCTATGCTGAATAGGTGAAATCCAATATATTGACGTATATATTTATTAATTGCAAAGTGTGGCATTTAATATGCATTAACTTATCATATTGTACTCTGATATTTAATAAGATATGGGATTAGTAAACTTACAGTATCCCATTGCCATAGTAATCTGTATTGATTCCATAATCCCTCAGTGCTTAACCTGTTGGTGAGGGTACTTACCTTTGAATGAAATACTAACTGGGACTCTTTCAGATATGTTTTCCATGAGCTGATCCGTCTTCTACCTTGGATGTAGTGATGATCATCCTAAGATTCGATGAATGCGGTGGCTTAAGAAATGCTTATCTTAACATTGAGAAAATATATTTCTGTAATTGTGATTACCATGTCCAATATATAGCAATTTGATAAAAGCCAGCACACTGAAGATAAACTCATGATAATATGGGAGCCCGATAATCAATTGAAGATATGGGACTAGAGGGCACTATCTATGCAGGTGACAATTTATACTGGGCATCCGATGGTCATCATTCCTGACATACCTGCTCCTAACTGTGCCTGCGAATATTAAAATATAATATAATATTTTAAGTTAGTGTGGCTTTCCAAGTTTACTGTTCAAAATATTTTAAAATATCATATAGTTTAACATTGGGTGTACTGCGTTTTAAAATAATGCAACTTTCCAGCCTATTTAATTTTTTTTTAATATTTAAAATTTAAAAATATTAAATAATTATTACATATTAAATAATTAAATTTAATAGGTAAATTTATCTACTTCTTCATTATTAATTTTTTCATGTTAAATTTACATATTTAAATTTTACATGTTAAATTTACATATTTAAATTTTACATGTTAAATTTACATAGTTAAATTTTACATGTTTAAAATTTACATATTTAAATTTTACATGTTAAATTTACATATTTAAATTTTACATGTTTAAAATTTACATATTTAAATTTTACATGTTTAAAATTTACATATTTAAATTTTACATGTTAAATTTACCAATTAAATTTTACATATTAAATATTATGCATCAAATTTTACGTATTAAATTTACATATTAATTTTACATATTAAATTTTACATATTAAATTTTACATGTTAAATTTACGTATTAAATTTTAGTATTAAATTTTATGTATTAAATTTTAGTAGATAATGCTGATAGAAGTAGGTGGTAGAGGGGGTTTTTAATGAGCTGTCAGGTGCACCATATCATTCCCCTTATCAAGTTGTCTTCTCACACAGAAGAATGGACGCCCCTCCCTTCACGTGACATTGGAGGAGAAATGACGAGGGTTCCATACCTTATTAAATGCACCATCTCTCCTCTTAATTTAGGTGATCTGTTGAGAAATACAAATAAGGTTAGTAGAAAAATGTTTTACCCAATGACATGGAATTGACTATGATAAGACATTTGCACCAATTAAAAAGCTTGATGCAGTTAGAATGGTCTTAATTATAGCAACATAAATAATTCAAAAAATTATTGGATGCATGTCAAATCAATAGTTTTGAATGGGTTTTAGAAGAAGAAGTGTATGTGAAACAACCACTAGACTATACAAATGAATGTATATTGTAAACATATCTTTATAGTTACAAGCAATTACAAGCCCACATAATTATTAAGAAAATGTAATTTTAAGCAGGGTGTTCCAAGACCACATATATAAGTAAACCTTATGTATCCAATCACCTACATACAAAGTGAGATCAATTCTAGAAGCTCATGCCCGACTTCATTATTTAACCCTTTAGTACAACCTTATGAGAATATGCTTGATTGTTCAATGAGCTTGTCTACAAATTTGTTCATATCAACATTAAATGCTTTTCTCCACTACAAAACCAATGAAAATGAATAAGATCAAGAATGTAAAGAACTGGCATACTTATATATTGTTTCAAAATTGTTGTAACCAACCTATTTTATTAAATTCATGTCACAGTTTGTATCAAGATGATTTAATCTCTGTCACCTATGGCTAGCATAGCTTTGTCTGAAGATATATAATAAACTATATGTAACCAACATTAATTGTAAAATGTTACAACCTTAGCAATAAAATTTTCGCCTAACATTAAAATAAATGTGAATTTATTACTAATTATACAATATTTTTTTGATGAAATGGATATTTACATTATTTTTTAAAAAAATATGGTGTTTTTTTTTTTTTGGTTAATAAGAGGCCAAGGCCAAAATATTTATAAATCAAGATTAATACATCAAGAAACATATAATAAGTAGTTTATATGTATCTTTCAAATGCTGCACTTAAACCCTTAAACTAACTTCAGCATAAAGATATAAAATAGATAGAAAAGGAACAAAAAAGACATAAACCCTCCACCATTTACTTCTTCCTACTACCTAGCAGACTTCAAGCAATGAAAATCTCAAAGGGATATAAGAATATCTACAATTTCCATTATTTTCTAACCACCAATTTTCTTCAAAGCCTTCTACTACTAACTTAGATAACTCATCAGCCTCCTTGTTTGTCTCCCTATAGGTATGGCTCTACTAGAAGAGATTAGCATCTCTGCTGGATGTCCAATATCATTCAATTCACAAGGATTCTCCTAATTTTTCCATTTTCTACCCCTAAGACTCACCTCAATATTAGGATCTATTATCTTAGAAGCAACACTAACAGGGATTTAATTTGAGCCTAGGAAACATTTGCATTAATATTTTACATTATTGTAAAGTCTGGACAATGTAAGAAAGCATGCTAGCATAACAAATATATCTAAAAGTTAGTATATCACTTAAGAAAGTTGGGGCCATTGATATAAAGTGAGTAAATGAGGTTTCAATATCCTTCATCATATTAAAACAGTCTATGAGACTTTATCATATTACAAAGTACTATTGAAGTAGTGAAAGATTGAGGTCAGACATAAGTCTATTCTTTGCTACTTGTTCCTATTAAGTGGTAAAAAAAACTGTGTGGAAGGGTGGATGAATGTTCCTCTTATATGGTAAGAACTCTAAGTGGTAAAGTATAAATGATTGGTCTTCTTAAGTGATAAAGAACTCTGTGTGGGAAAGGGTGAATTACATATTCCTCTTTGTGCTTAAAAACCCTATGTGGAAAAATGTGACAAACCTTGGAACATGTATGTACTCTTAAACCTAGATGATGAAATGTAACATGTTTCAATAGAAAAGCACTACAAAATGCTGATGGAAGAACCTAAAAGACCAACTTGAAAGAAATCAAAGCAAAATCACTTGTTTATTTTTTCTTAATAGAAGTTTTACTTGAGGTGAAACTGATGAGGGGTTCACTCTTCTTTGATTACATCAAGGCAAGCATGTGTGTTTCCTGAACGTGATTGAATGGGAGGAGTGGCATGTATTAGGTGTAATAGGACCCCCCTTGCTAATTGAAGTCGCAACATCCTCTTGATGTACATGTGGATCACTTTTTTCACATTGCTTAGTTTTTTATTGATAATATACTTATGATACAATAAATTCACCCTCCCTTTCACCCTCCTAAGTGCCAAGATGGTATTGATGCATCACCCAATTAGTTTACCCAACTTTTGAACACTTTGTAGAAGTATACAAAACCATGATCTTCTTGCATCCCTTTTGTTTCCCATTTTCAATTATAGGCTTTTTTTTCTTGTCTTGTGCCAACACACTTCTCCTCCAATTGAAACATCGCTTAAGATTTTTTGACACTTTTGATGTCCTATTGAATAAGTCTTGCTTGTTTTATGGAAAACATGAATAATACTACCATATTGTTTAATTCCTATAAAAAACCTTTAGATAAGCAAAATACATATATAAATTAGAGAAACGACAGTGATCAATGGTAGCCACCAATTACTTGACAAATTTTTAGGATGTGTATAAAAAATTCCACTCTCATCTTTCACTGTCAAAATAAATTCATCTATAAAGGGACGAGGCTTTGCATTACCAATTCCAACCTTTTTTTGCTAAATGTCTCAAAAGTTCTTGATCTGAAGGGTCGAATTTCACACCTACAGGTAGCCTAAGCCAGTCTTGCAAAACTTACAAACAACAAATTATCTTATGTACATCGTTTATCTCTAAAGTACAAAGCATTGCGACTGTTTATCTATAGATTGGATTCTAAAGAATCCCAATTTTTGACAATAGATGCTTACATTATCAATAATCTTGTGTTAGCTGATGTCAAATATACATGAATGCCAATATTCTTTTGCATTTTTAACATAGATGTTTTTGGTTGCTCAACCATTAAGAGAATTGTTAGCTACCTTTCAATGAGACAAAATGTTATAAGCCCCAGTAGATTCTACTCAACTTGTAAAAGGGAATTCGAGATAAGCAAAATTCAGGAAACAAAATTCTTATTGAGAAGATTGAATGCCGATAAAATTTAACAGAAGGTAGCTATCCTATCACCTTATTTAAAATGGGGGTATTTGTTTCTTGTCAATATAGCAGTAAAATTTGATGAAAAAATTGTAGAGTCAAATAGAATAAGCTCAATTATGACAAGCATTGCAAAGCTTCCATAACAAAGCCTCCTGCCCAAATTGGAATTCCATAAGAAATAATAAAACTTTAAAATTAGGCAAAATACTGTATCTAGATTTTTGGGTATTGAGAAGTTGAATAAAATACACCATCCAACCTGCCCTAACAAACAAACCATAAGAATTCTTGGAAATAGAACTAGCCAGTTTCTCAATTTCCTTAAGCAACCAAAATTAAACCTTGCACAGTTGTCAGTGCTTTGAAGACAGATGCAAATCTTCTAACAGGCTAGTTACCTCAGCATAAAAGGTATTGACTAAGGAAATGCACAAAAGTATAAAAGGAAAAGGTCCCATTAAGTATTGCCATCTAATTCTATGGAAATGGCCAGTCTTAAAAATGTGAAGAATAGATTATGCCACTAGAACTTACATAAGGTTATTGCTTAGAGAAGAATTTTTTGAGTCAATTTTTTGCAAAAGTGAAAAATCATGCAAATTATTCCTAAATATTTCTCAACAGGTACAATTTTGATAGCTACTGAGAATTGGCCTTAAAAATTCTTAGCATCGGCTACTTGGAAAATTGAAGTGCCTTTTATGGAACCAAAAGGTAATAGCCATCTTTTGCTACTTGATGAAGGGGCTATGGCACCTTTCAAGGTGCTTAGTCAAAGGAAAGCTTTGGTTAATAGATGTATTGCAATGGTCTATTCGATTGAAGGTAGGAACTTAGTATACCCATTGGAAATGCCCACCTTTTGATCCAAGATCTTCTGGCATCAAGTTCCTTTTTCTTCCCAGTTTTGAAGGCATCAGATCTCATTGTTAGAGTTATATATTCTAATTATCCAAAGAAAGCAATCGATTTAATATTCTTTTTGGATAAGGCTTATCTACAGTCAGATGTTGCAAACTACTTAGTAGTGTGGAATGTGGACTTTGGAGAAACAAAAATATCCGGTCACATAGAATTGCAATTAGCAAGTAGACTGAGGCCATACATGATTATTGTCGATTTTATTGTTGCAGTTGGGGCAAGCAATTCTGGCATCACTCCTCCAATTTTGTCCTCTTGCATTTTTAACTTTTGTCGCAATTCCATGACCTTCAAGAATATATGGTTCTTCGCATTTCCATTTGAGGAAATAGAACGTTAGCTTTCTTCTCATGTATCTGAGTATTTTATGAACAAATAATTGATAGTACAATTTTTATGCAATGTCCTCAATGCATGCTAATGGTTCAATTCAATTAAATGAAGATAGAAATTGGTGAATTATTTTACAATGAAAAAGAAAAGAAATAGACACATTTAGATAAATATCATTTTGGGATATATTTTGACATTTTCAGTTTTGTTGTTTTTAAGAATACAACTCTTTTCAATTAGCTTGATTCCAATATTTGTTTGTAATCCTTAATAAACCATTAAAGAATCACAAGTAGTAGCTACCGCAGATGCATTTGGACAAATTTGTTAAGTTATGATTACAAAATATGGTAAAAATCATGTTTACACGTTGGTGCCGTGCAACTGGCAATCGAAAAAGGAACATTGTGGTTTTGCTAGAAACAATTAAGTTAGATGCTAAGTCACCTAAAATTCGCATATTTCTGTATACTTCAACACAAGCGACATACAAGAATATAGTTTGTTTGTAAGGTCACACCCCTTAAAAATTGAACTTTAGTTATCTCTGTATCATGAAGCAAGGTAGATGCAAAATTTCCAATAATATTCCAGCAAGCTAAGCCATAGTGAATGAAAATTTAACAGTATGCATGCAAATAACATTTGCTTGATACTTGATAGTGAGCATTAAGAGCGTTGTTTTAGTGGTCACCCAAATTCAAACCCTCATTGCGTCAATTGTCTTGCAGATATTGTGTGGTTATGCCTCTGATAGTCCACCACACATACACGCCTATCTGTTGAGGACAGAAACCCTATTTGTAGTCCCACCACCTGGGCCCAGTTAATGCCCAGATTGAAGCAGAGGGCCTAAATTTAGGGCTTAAATTTGATGGGAATGTCTGTCAAACAATTTTTTTTGTGATACTCATTTATTTGAAGTTGCCTTTCAAATATTAAAGGTTATCTATTTTAAGAAAATATATCTAGATTGAAAAAATATATATAAGAATAATCACATAAAATTTTTGACAGTTTAACTAAAATTTTGCCTTTCAAATGAATAGTCTTCTGAAAATTTTAATTGTATTTTACAGCTAAAATGACAAAATATGGTCACATGACCATGGAATTTAATCCCTGGATTTGATGAAACCCTCAATTTACTGATTTAATTTTTTTAAAAAAAAATTGATAGCAAGACATGTTTAGTCAATTAAAAGTTTAAAACAACATTCCACCCACTACTTATCAATGAAACAATCTATGCAAACACATACTTTACCACTATTGAAAAGCAGAAGCAGAACTATGATTTTCATAAAGTGAGAAATAGAATATCATTTTCTATTTTCAAACATTCTAAACAAAAACACATATATATTTTTTTCTCTGCATATACAGCATTGCAAAAACAATGAGTAATATGATCCATGAGTTATATACACTCTATAACTATCAAACTCATGCATATCGACAAAAGATTTAGACTCATTAAAGTGAAGCATTAGCCTAACTCTAACAAATGCCCATGCCTCAAACCCGAACATACAAGTACTTCGCCTACTTCCAAAAAAGACATGCAACCCTGCTTTTTGTTTTGTCATAGCATTCATGGCCCATGTCCAATGTTTTTTTTGTATTATCAGAGGAAATTTTTTTATTATCTTTAGGTTTGAGGACTTCTTTCCATCCCCTTCCAATGTTATGAATCATTTTCCATACCTATGTTTAGTTGCTCTTTATGAATGATGTCCTCCTCACACTTTATCAATTCCATCTTCCAAGTATAATCCATTGACCATTGGGAATTAGCCAACACAAAACTGGGTTATAAACTTATATGTGAAAGGAAAGGAACTAGACACAAGAGGTTAGGGAATCTAACTTGAGCAACATAAAATTGGCAGCACCATAATAAGCTAGCTATCCCATGAGTGTTAACACATCATTCTTAGCAGGTGTTGTTGAGAAAATTTAGGGGCCTCTTTGATAAATCTAATTCAATACAATTTTCAATTATTTTGATCTTTCTCTATTAAAAGTGGCTGGGGATAACAGTAAATCTAACAGTAAAGTTTAAAGGAATTGAAATTTCTCAGAAAAGTATTTAATTAATTGATAACTGTCGCTTGGACAACTTGGAATCTTCACCTTCAAAGTTAGAGAGTGTGCAAGTGCTGTAGAGAGACAGGAGGTTTCCCATAGATGCGGATGTTAAAAAATTTATAGATTTCTATATCTACCTGCCAAATGGTAGAGATATAAGACTAACAATTGTATCTACATTTATAATGACCCTGCTCAAATCTGATTGAAAACTTCTGATTGAAGTCTCAAGAAATTTTGTCAAACACTTCACATACAAGGGCCATATGACTGATATAACATTTCAGTTTGCTTTAATGACTCTTTTCTTCAATTAGCATCAATGAGAATGCTTACAAATGACTCTAAATTTACTAAACAATGTTCTAACATGAATGTGCAACTTATTTTTACAATATTCAAATCATATATATAACCTTAGCATGAGAAATGAACACCTACAGTCAACTGGTATTTTAACAAACAGTTGGTATGCAACCTATATGTTGATAAGAACATCTACAGCCATTGACATTATGTCAAATAGTTAGCATACATCTTTATATCATATTCAAATGAACATTACAACCATGTAAGACTTTCCAAAGATGATGTCTTATTGAAATTCAATCATCTACACTAGATATCATAAGAATGGGAAGACTCTTGGCTTACATTTATGGATGCAATTGCAATGCCAAATCTGATATACACAATAATCATCTACAACTGCAACACTATCAATTCTATCTGCAATACAAAATATGACTTCAATGTTCACCTACAATAGCTCAATAAAATGCACCTATGTAATCATGAAAATGCATGTAAATCACAAAGGAACCTAATATATCAAATCATTGTATGCCATTGATGAAGAGGCAAACAATATCACATTAAATGATGACCTTATAAGCCCAAATCGAATTTCTGAAGTAGCTGCACCTATTCTTGCCTGGCAATGTTTTAGAAAAAAAAATACAGCCTCTAAGCTCCTCGAATTTGTCCTTGAAATGATTGTCACGGCAATAGCAATTGAATGCAACAATACCCAAAACCAAAGGACACCTCTAAGTGAAGATATGGACAAAAATATGTTTCCAATGATGCCCCAATAGTAGTATATCAGACTTCTAAATAAATTGTAGATGCTGCAAATCACCTTCAAAATACATGAAACATCATCTCCATTCACTATAGAATCTAGTGTTGCAACCTTCTTAGAGAATCAATGTCAAATGAAGAAGATATAAGCAAAACATGGCACTAATATGTAGACTAAGATGACTGTAATAATATATCAGAATTCTGGAAATAATTGAATGAATACAAATCAACCTCCTCAATGCAAATTCATTGAAGATTATGAACTCCAAAAAGTCTCCAAAGCAAACACCAATCAATATCATACAAAACTTGGCCAAAGGCCACAAAGTTTTAACCAATGAAGCACAAATGAAAGTCTAAAGTAACTTTCTCCCAGCTACAATAATTCAAGTGATATTTCACACCCTCAAAATTGCCTACCAATTGAGAGTTTTCATTCTCAATGGCCAATTGTGACTACTGCAGAAACCCTAGGCTCCATAATGCACATCAACAACAACACATCAACAACAACAACAACAAATTTGGATGATAGACAATGAGCCCTCGATGCCTATTTATTCTTTTTCCTCAATAGGTCGGCCTCTTTCTAGAACTTTCTCAAGTCACCTTCTAGAAGGAATATTATAATATTATTTTATTATTTTAATATTGCACTTTATAATTATAAAATATAACCCAACTCCTAAAGTGCAATATAACATTATAACATAAAATAAGGTTTCCAAAATTAGAAACATCCATGGTGATAATAGGAAAACCTTCATATGACCAAGAAATGAGCCAACCAAGCAACTGGGTAACTACCACATGATCCTCTTATCAAGTCCCATTAGCCTACAAGGATCAAGAATAGGCTAATTCCACCAAAATCCACTGCTCATGAAAAAGGGGACATTACAGTCTGCCCTCCCTGAAATTGCTTGTCTCCAAGCAATCTTAGCAACAAGTACATTCTCCTCCACTTGAATCCCAAGTGAAGATCTGTGTAATGCCCCAAACATCACCAAATAGCTCTTGTAGCACATCCTACTGAATCAACTCAACCTCAAAACTGCAATGATAAATTTGATGCACCCATACTATTGAAAAGCCACCACTCATTGCTTCTCGTTGTGCCACTTTGATACCTTTTATCTCCAAAACATAGCAAGTACCAAAGTCCAACAAGTAGATAGCTGCCCTATCGTATGAAATAGGTAGCCAATCCAAAGATGAGTTGTAGATGCCTTCATTACCCTCCAAGGACAACTCTTGGGTGGCTGGTCCACTAAGAGTGTAATCACTAATATCAACATCCTCCTCAAAAGAATGATCAACCTCATCACAAAATGCATCCTTCCCTTGAGCAAAGAGTCTTCTAATGTTATCTACTCCTTTTTGTCTTGCAAAGTTGGAGAGATTGACTTTTTCTTTCATATCTTGAAGGCGTTGTCTTGCCTTGGAAGCCACTAACCTAGCCTGCTTGGCCTTCCTCATCCACTCATCATTCATCATTTCAGACCTTCTAATCTCTTCAATGCCAATGTACACAAAATCAGTCCTCTTGATATCTTCATGTCCACTAATGAGTGTAGGGATGCTATCAAAAGTTGATATCATATCACTTGCTTGTTCATGATCACAAGCTTCTTCTTCATAAGAATGATGATGCACCATGTTGCCGTCCTCAAACCAATCTATGATGACATCATGCCATTGTAGAATGCCTCCATTATCATGTGAAGAAAAAACATTAGTGGCTGCTCCACTAAGTAGAGGATCAAATTCCACATCCTCCTTAATATCTTGTGCCTCCAATAGACATCCAACATTTATTGAACTACTATCATGAGAGATAGAAGCAATGCTAAACTCACCTATTGAAACATCACAAGAAACCATATCCTCAAGTGACTGCTCCAAAGCAACTGATTTGTCTTCAAATACTTCTCATTCTTCTTCATCCTTGAAGTCATTCGGAAGTGTCATGTGCCCATCTTCTTCCTCTATGCTGGTATGATTTTTATTTTCCATGTGATTAGCTATATGCTGGTCATCAACTACAGCAAACTCATTGTAGAGGTTTCTAGATACCTCACTTGTAGAGACCTCTTGTTCTTCCTTCTTTTCATTTTGTGTTGTAGACTTCTTAGAAATGGAAGTCATATACCTTGCAATTTTGCCTATGGTTGTAGGTGAGAGCAATTCGGCCATCTTTCTTTGACTTTGTATAAGCTTCTCTAATTCTCCCATCATGGCATTTAACTGCATCCTAGGAATAGCCATAATGTCTTCGTTCTTCACCCAACAGGATGACAGGAAACCGCTCTGATACCACTGTAATGACCCTACTCAAATCTGATTGAAAACTTCTGATTGAAGTCTCAAGAAATTTTGTCAAACACTTCACATACAAGGGCCATATGACTGATATAACATTTCAATTTTCTTTAATGACTCTTTTCTTCAATTAGCATCAATGAAAATGCTTACAAATGACTCTAAATTGACTAAACAATGTTCTAACATGAATGTGCAACTTATTTTTACAATATTCAATGCATATATATAACCTTAGCATGAGAAATGAACACCTACAACCAACTAGTATTTTAACAAACAGTTGGTATGCAACCTATATGCTGATAAGAACATCTATAGCCATTGACATTATCTCAAATAGTTAGCATACATCTTTATATCATATTCAAATGAACATTACAACCATGTAAGACTTACCAAAGATGATGTCTTATTGAAATGCAATCATCTACACTAGATATCATAGGAATGCCAAGACTCTTGGCTTAAATTTATGGATGCAATTGTAATGCCAAATCTGATATACACTATAATCATCTACAACTGCAACACTATCAATTCTATGTGCAATACAAAATCTAACTTCAATGTTCACCTACAGTAGCTTAATAAAATGCACCTATGTAATCATGAAAATGCATGTAAATCACAAAGGAACCTGATATATCAAATTGATGTATGCCATTGATGAAGAGGCAAGCAATATCACATGAAATGATGACCTCATAAGCCCAAATCGAATTTCTAAAGCAGCCGCCCCTGTTCTTGCCTGGCAATGTCTTAGAAAAATAAATACAACCTCTAAGCTCCTCGAGTTTGTCCTTGAAATGATTGTCACGGCGATAGCAATTGAATGCAACAATACCCAGAACCAAAGGACACCTCTAAGTGAAGATATGAACAAAAATATGTTTCCAATGATGCCCCAGCAACAGTATATCAGACTTCTAAATAAATTGTAGATGCTGCAAATCACCTTCAAAATACATGAAACATCATCTCCATTCACTATATAATCTAGTGCTGCAACCTTCTTAGAGAACCAATGCCAAATGAAGAAGATATAAGCAAAACATGGCACTAATATGCAGACTAAGATGACTGTAATAATATATCAGAATTCTGGAAATAATTGAATGAATACAAATCAACCTCCTCAATGCAAATTCGTTGAAGACTATGAACTCCAAAAAGTCTCCAAAGCAAACACCAATCAATATCATACAAAACTTGGCCAAAGGCCACAAAGTTTTAACCAATGAAGCACAAATGAAAGTGTGAAGTAACTTTCTCCCAGCTGCAATAATTCAAGTGATATTTCACACCCTCAAAATTTCCTACCAATTGAGAGTTTTCATTCTCAATGGCCAATTGTGACTACTGCAGAAACCCTAGGCTCCACAATGCACATCAACAACAAACATCAACATCAACAACAACAAATATAGATGATAGACAATGAGCCCTCGATGCCTATTTATTCTTTTTCCTCAATAGGTTGGCCTCCTTCTAGAACTTTCTCAAGTCACCTTCTAGAAGGAATATTATAATATTATTTTATTATTTTAATATTGCACTTTATAATTATAAAATATAACCCAACTCCTAAAGTGCAATATAACATTATAACATAAAATAAGGTTTCCAAAATTAGAAACATCCATGGTGATAATAGGAAAACCTTCATATGACCAAGAAATGAGCCAACTAAGCAACTGGGTAACTGCCACACGATCCTCTTATCAAGTCCCATTAGCCTACAAGGATCAAGAATAGGCTAATTCTGCCAAAATCCATTACTAATGAAAAAGGGGACATTACAACATTGTAGATGTTGAGAAGGTTTAATTTTCTGATAAAGCTATTTTCATGCAAACTGCTCTTCAAATTTTCTAGAAGTATCTAAAGAAAGCTTCAACTCTCCCATTTATATTTTAAGTAAATATTATATTCATCCATGAAAGAGATGAATACTTCTAACCCAACCAAAACCAAAACCCCTTGTGTGAACTAGGCGACCGTTTCACTTCATTCATATACCTTGTAAATTTTGTACCCCATGCCTTTGAAATAGTGAGCTGAGTAAACCTAGCCTTGTACCCCATGGCTTTGAACTAGTGAGCCGAGTGCTATACATAGCATGCACAAGGTGTCCATCATCTCGTAAGCATTCAAATCCTAGAAGCTTGGAAGAATCATGATGATTTAATTTTAAAATTTCAAAATTTCAAAAATGGTCTTAGGTTATCCTTGAGCAGCATAATCCTGTTCAAGATTTGATTTTTGACTTTTCAGAGAATTTTGTTTCAAAATAAAATCGTTTAAATTTTATGTGTCCTTTTTAAAAAGGATGTGCACAAATTGTGAAATCATACTAATACAGTTTATACCATGACTATTTAGAGGTGCAGTTTCTACTGATGCTAGAAACTGCACCTCTAAATAGTCATTGTAGAAACTATATTGAATTAGATTTATCAAAGAGCACCCTAAATTCTCTCAACAGCCCCTAATTGAAGACCGATTTTAAAGGGGCATGAGATTACAAACAAACTGTAGTCTTGTATGTTGCTTGTGTTGCAGTATACTGAAACATGAGAATTTTAGGTCACTTAGCATCTTCCTTTCCCTAAAGGGTTGAGACATTAGCTATTGGAAATAATTTATGAATTGTTGTGGGAAAATGGTTAATTATTTCTGGAAAAACCACACCGTTCCTTCTTCGATTGCCAGTTGCACTGCACCAGTGTGTAAACATGACATCTGCACTTTTGTAAGTATTGTTCCCATCTTTTGTAATCATAACCTAACTACTTCATCCAAATGCTTATGCAGTAGCTACTACTTGTGATTCTTTAATGGTTAATTGAGGATTACAAACATATATTGGAATCAAGCTAATTGAAAAGAGTTGTATTCCTAAAAACAAAAGAATTGAAAATGTCAAAATATATCTCAAAATGATATTTTATCTAAATGTGTCCCTTTCTTTTCTTTTTCATTGAAAAAAATTTCACCGATTTCTATCTTCATTTATTTAATTGAATTTAACCATTATCATGCATTGAGGTCTTTGCATAAAAATTGTACTATCAGTTATTTGTTCATAAAATACTCAGATACATGAGAAGAAAGCTAACGTTCTATTTCCTCAAATGGCAATGCGGAGAACCATATATTCTTGATGGTCATGGAATTGTGACGAAAGTAAAAAATGCAAGAGGACAAAATTGGAGGAGTAATGCTAGCATTGATTGCCCCAACTGCAACTATAAAATCGACAATAATCATGTATGGCCTCAATCTAGTTGCTAATTGCAATTCTCTGTGACTGAATATTTTTTTTCTCTAAAGTCCACATTCCACACTATTGAGTAGTTTGCAACATCTAAGTGGAGATGAGCCTTATCCAGCTAGAATATATAGCTTCAATAATGAGATGTGATGCCTTCAAAACTAGGAAGAAAAAGGAAACTTGATGCCAGAAGATCTTGGATCAAAAGGTGGGCATTTCCAATGGGTATAATAAGTTCTTACTTTCAATCAAACTGACTACTGCAATACTTCTAATAACCAAAGCTTTCATTTCACTAAGTGCCTTGAAATGTGGCATAGCCCCTTCATCAAGTAGCAAAAGTTGGCTATTAGCTTTTGGTTCCATAAAAGGCAGTTCAATTTTCCAAGTAGTTGTTGCTATGAATTTTTAGGGCCAATTCCTAGTAACTGTCCAAATCATACTTGTTGAGAAAAATTTAGGGGTAATTTGCATGAGTTCGCTTTTGCAAAAAATTGACACAAAAATTCTTCTCTAAGCATTAACCTTACATAAGTTCTAGTGGCATAATCTATTCTTCACATTTTTAAGACTGGCCATTTCCACAGAATTACATGGCAATATTTTATGGGATCTTTTCCTTTTATACTTTTGTCCATGTCCTTAGTCAATACCTTTTATGCTGAGGCCACATAGGATAGATTTGCAAGGTTTGAAATTCTGGTTGCTTAAGGAAATTGAGAAAGTGGCTGATTCTATTTCCAAACATTCTTATGGTTCATTTGCTAGGGCAGGTTGGATGGTGTATTTTACTCAAATTTTCAATACCAAAAAATCTGGATATAGTATTTTGTCCAATTTTAAAGTTTTATTATTTCTTATGGAATTCCCATTTGGGTATGAGGCTTTGTCATGGAAGTTCTGCAATACTTTTCCTAATTGAGCTTATTCCATTTGACTCTACAATTCATCCTCAAATTTTTCTACTACATTGATAAGAAATGAATACCTCCATTTTATCTAAGGTGATAGGATGGCTATCTTTTGTTAAATTTTATGGGCATTCAATCTTCTCAATGAGAATTATTTTTCCTAAATTTTTCTTATCTCTCCATTCCTTTTTATGGGTTGAGTAGAATGTATTGGTCATGTAACATTTTGTCTCATTGAAAGGTAGCTAACAATTCTTTTAATGGTTGAGCAAACAAAAAAACGATGTTAGAAATGCAAAAGAATGTTTGTATTCATGTATATTTGACATCAATTGATGCAAGATTACTAACAATGTAAGCATCTATTGTCAAAAATTGGGATTCTTTAGAATCCAATCTATAGATAAAAAGTTGCAACACTTTGTACTTGAGAGTTAAACAGTGTACATAAGATAATATGTTGTTTGGAGGTTTTGCAAGACTGGCCTAGACTACCTGCAGGTGTAAAATTCAACTCTTCAAATCATGAACTTTTGAGACATTTATCAGAAAAAGTTGGAATTGATAAGGCAAAGTCGTATCCCTTTATGCATCCTAAAAAAATTTCAGGTAATTGGTGGCTACCTTTGATAATTGTCATTTCTTAGATTTATAATGTATTTGGCTTATCTGAAGATTTTTGATAGGAATTAAACAAGATGGTAGTATTATTCATGTTTTCTATAAAACAAGCAAGGCTTATCCAATAGGTATTGAAAAATCTTAAGTGATGTTTGTATTGGAGGAGAAGTATGTCAGCACAAGACAGGCAAAACAAAGCCTGTAATTGAAAATGAGAAACAAAAAGGATGCAAGAAGATCATGGTTTTGTATGCTTCTGCAAAGGGTTCAAAAGTCAGGAAAACTAATTGGGCGATGTATCAGTACCATCTTGGTACTAAGGAGGGTGACTTTGTTGTATCAAACGTATTCAATTACCAACAATTAAGCAATGTGAAAAAAGTGATCCACAGGTACATCAAGAGGATGTTGCGACTTTGATAAGCAAGGGGGGTCCGATTACAGTCAATGCATGCACTCTTCCCATTCAATCATGTTCAAGAAACACACATGCTTTCCTTGATGTAGTGGGCATGTGCAGGATCATGGTATGCCAAAAAGTGGCAATGGAGAAAAAAATACGTGTTTCTACGACTCAAAAACGCAAAAATGGTGAGTTGACTTTTTGGGGCTTGGGTGACTACCGAGGTAGAGGGAAAACTTAGATTTAAGAATCGAATATCCGATCCAAATGGGATATCTGATTCAAATAGGATATCCGATTTGGATCGGATATCCGATTTGGATCGGATATCCGATTTGGATCGGATATCCGATTTTGTTGAGATATATATATATATAAAATCGGGTGACCAAAACTCATTTTCACATTTGCATTCGGCTCAACCGCGGTGGGCACATAGTGGAAAGCGCAAATCAGATATCCAATTTGAAATCCATCTCCAACAGGTAAAATTCTTGATTTTTAATTTTCTCTCATCAAATTTTCAATTAGATTTGTTTAATTTTAGTTGATTTTTTTCAAAATAGGATTTTTTGGTAGAAAAACTAGGGTTTTTGTTGGATTTTAAAAAAAAACTAGGGTATTTTTATACTATTTTCATTTGTATTGTCTAATTTTAGTTACATTGATTTTTTTTTATATTTAATCAGGCATTAGCATTAAATTGTTTTCAATCTTGTAGAAAATTGATGAGCTTCATGACCTTGTGTCACTTCACTAATACCCACGTGAGATTTAGTTGTAGACTTATGGCTTCCTATGTTGCAATCATAGCCAATGTTGAGCTTGATTCTTATAACTCTTTCACTCAACATATAATGTCTACCCAATCCATCTTATATTCCCTCCCTAGTCTTACATTACCCATGTCTTTTTTGTAACCTAACATTTATGTGGACTTGGCATATGTTATTTCTAAGGTCCCCAATGATAATCTAGAATAATTGGATAAAGACCTACAATGAATTCAACAATTCTTAAGCATTGAACCTTTGGATGGAGAAGCAATCCCTCTTTTGGATAGCATTGGGAAGTTGGTAAATGATTAGGAAGGGATAGAAGTGTTACGTAGCCTAGCTAATATAGTAGATTCTAATATTCCTTCGGTAGCTAGTTTCACGAAATTTTTGACTAATGCTCAAAATCCTTTTGGAAAATAAGTTTCCTCTCCCACAATAATGCCTTCTATTCCCAACTTTACACCTCCAATCATAGCATCAATGATGGAATATAACAATGGTTTAAACTCAAGCTTAGGAATTTCTAGTGGAAATTATAATAGTTTTGTCCCTTCACCTATAACACCTTCATATTCATCACCCCTCCTAAACATGAAATATAATATCCCACCATTCCTCCATACTAGTTCACCATACTTGAAAAACTCTCACAACATGTGGCCCAATGATTTTGTGATAAATCAACTTTTTTATTTAAAGCATGAGATTATTACAACAACAAATTTCAAACTTAAACCAAAATCAAACCAATAGTAAACATCCAAAATACCTTACACATAGTTCATTAATGTTCACTATTTTAAATACACCTATACTACAAAACATTGAAATACCTCGCTTTGGAAAGTACAATGGTAAAAAATATCCTAATAACCATTTGTTAGTTTTACTACCTTGTGTAGAGACTTTATTTTTGAAGATTCACTCATAGTGAAACTCTTTTCTAGATCATTGAAAGATATGGCCTTGGATTGGTTTTGTTCATTGTCAAACAATCAATTACCTCCTTTACACAACTCATTAATGATTTCCTCCAACACTTTCAAGTGAACATCAGTCCTCAAGTTACATTAACAAATTTAGTTCATTGTAATCAAGGACCTAAAGAGAAAATAAAAAACTTTATGAAATGATACTAATCCCTTTATTTGAAATTCTCCTATAGTCTTCAAGATGTTGATATTCAAAGGGTGTTTATAGGTAACTTACAACCTAATATTCAAGATAAGAAATTGCTAATGAAATATCCATCCTTAACACATTTTTATATAACCCTTCATGATTATCGAATATCGATTAGTTGGTATGAAGGTACCCCTTCATAGGCTCCTATTGGTCAATCATATAAGTCATGCCTCAAAACAAATATCAATCATTTAAAAAGAAAAACAAAAAATTCATTCCTTGATAAACATTCATGTCAAACTTCTCATAATTATTCAGACAGAAGTAACTACTGTAAACATAACTCTAGATATAAATTTAGGCCATGAGATAGGAAATTTTCATAGTTGTTTGATTCTCTCCATGTGATCATGTTGCAATTGTTAAACAAGAATATGATTCAACTTCCTCCAATTAGTCATATTCAAACAATTAAACCTTTACCACCAAACTTTAATGCAAAAACATTTTTTCAATATCATCGTACACCTTGACATGATATGGAAAGATGTAAGCATATTTATAACCAAGTGCAAGACCTCATTCTAATCAAATCCAGTTGGATGACCTATTAATGACAAAGGAAATAAATTGGTTTTTTCACCTAATCAATACTTACAAATATTTACAAGCCCATTGCCAATTCATTCAACAAACTTTGTTCAATACAATGATAATGAAGAAGATGATAATGATTTTTCCATCTTTATAAACATTATTAATATTCAAAATCATAAAGGAAAAACCAATATTTTGTTTGACATTTCTTTTACATATATTTATTTTTCTATAACTACACTCGATGGTCTTCTTTATATCAAGTTTGCAGAAACCCGAAAAGGGGAATACTCATTGATCCCATGTACATAGTGAATATGATCAAAAAAGAGTTATTGTATGTACATGAACTTTATGCAGATGATTATGAACAATCAAAAGCATGATTAAAAGATCATGATGGTTATGGCTTCCATATAATTGGTTTGATAACTCTCCCAGTAAAGGTTGGACCTAAATAGTTGGGTGGTTTTGATAGATTTTTTATGAAAAATTTGAGTTTAGCATAGATTTTGATAAAATTTGAATGTTTGCAATGAATTTTGACTTAAAAATAGTGTTTTTTATGTATTTGGATTAAAAATTAGAAAATTTTATAGATTTTTGTTATAAACTAGGGTATTTTTATAATATTTTCATTTATATTGTCTAATTCTAATTAGATTGATTTTTTTTTTATATTGAATCAGGCATTATGGCTGCTGACAATGAAAATGCACCAATTCCACCACCTCCACCTCCTCCACCAACACCTCCTCCACCTCCTCCGCTTCCACCTCCTCCAACTCCACCACCTCCACCACCACCACCTCCACCACCTCCACAGCCATCAATTCAAGAATTAATTTCTTAAAAATTGCAACAATTAAGGGGCATTTCTAAAGTTTATACGAGAGTCCCTCGATTATCTTCGATGTCAAACACAATGAATGAAATAATTAAAAATATAGAAACCCTCTCCTCGCAACATAATGCCTTTCATTCGTGGTGAGAAGACATGAGAGAATATTATGCATGTGGATTGTCCTATGATGATGTGAAAGATCTTGGAATAACCAAAGCCCAAAAGCCTCTTTTATTTGTGCCCCCCTTTGGTTTGCCAGTTAATGTTAATAAAACAAAACTGCTATAAAATGGTGCACTCCATAGAGACATTGTAGAAAACTTTGGGATCGTTGGTGTATGGTTTTTGAAACCACCGAACAACAATTTGGATGTACCATTTTACTTTATAAAAATTAATAATGCTGAGTTTGTGTTAGGGCATCATGTCAATTACTTTGACATTAGACCCTTCGAGGGCGTTGGTGGAGGTATGCCCCAGATAGAAGGGGCAGTTAGAGTAATACCCCACCCACATGTTCCCCTCCCTTGCCTTCCTCCGCCACCTCCAGTATACCATCCAGATATTATGCAGGATGCGGCCACACAGACTATCCATGCTATTCACTCTTTGAGTGGTCTTTTGGTTTTGCATGCTTCTGTAGTAGCTCAGCCACATTCTGGTGATGTTGGTGATGGCTCAAGTGTTGCTGCATCATCCTCATCAGGTCCACATATTTGTGTACCACATACTTGCTCCATGTGCCACCAAATATGCTTGGGTCCTCTTGTAGAGCCTGCCGAGCATCCCCTAGACACTTCTGATTATGACTTCCGCGATGTGGATATTATAGATCAGACACAGGGGAGTGGAGCACACCATACAGAGTCCTCTCCTGCTAGAGAGGGGGACATTGGACTCGTGACACAGGTAAAATTTAAGTTGTGAATTTATAACTTGCATTTGTTTTTAAATGAATATTAATAAGAGATAGTATAATGTACTAATATTTATTTACATAGTCTATTTAACAGTTGATGTCCGAGGAGGAGCTGACAAATGTGACAGATAGCACCCTAAGGGCCATTTCATTTGGCCTGGACAAGCACATAGTATATATTTTTGCACTCACTCATTCACATTTATTTATTGTATACTTTCTTGTTCTTTGAATTGTCATTAAAATGAAATTATATAATAGCTTATATGTTTATCTTATTTTCCTCTTGTAGGAAATGCCTTCTGGCGAGGTGTATATCCGGATATGGAAGTGTAATGTTGGATAAGGAGGCAAGGTAATTGAACTCAAATTTGATTAGATTAAGAATTTTAACATCTTATATTGATTATACATACATCGACATAGATTGGTAGTTTCATATGTACTTGTTATTTTTATGTCGAGGGAATTATGAGCTATCGTCCTTGTTGACAAGAGGCCACAACACCCGAAGCGGTACATTATTGGAACACTTGAAGGAGTAGGTGTTGAAGCAGCTCAAGGAGGAGGTGTGAGAAACACCTAAAAATATGTGTTCATTTTTATTTTGTGTTTGGTATTTATATGTTCCTATTCTTACGACAATTGTATGCTAACTTGGATCAGTTTTATGTTTTTGTTCACCTATATAGATTGAAATTACAAAAGATGGTTTGGTCGGTTCTTTGAGAGGGGCATATTCTAGAACTCCTGACCCTTTGAAGAGATAGATATTTCAGGTAATCAAGATTACAATTTTAGAGTTCAATTATAATTTAATGTATATTGATTTTGATGTTAATTATTCAATTTTAAATTATATAGTATAACTAATCTCAATTGTTGTTTGACTATTTCTTGTGCAACTACCTTCAGAGGCAATGAGTGCTTCAAAGAGGCTCCATTTTGATGATCCACCAGTAGTTTAGAATGAGATAGACATTTTGGCATGTAAATATTAAATAGATACCGAGATGGCATATGCCACATATTGTAAAATTTTGTTTGAGTTGGCGTTGATGACATTTTTGTATATGGACATACACTCGATTATTGGATAATTTCATATATAGAAGTTGACAATCGAAATTTAATTGCCTCCTCATGTGCATAATTAAACTCTTTGAAATTTTAATCAAGTGAGCAATGGTTAAATATCTTGATGTACAATACCATAAAAAGAATGGTTATATTATGTAGTTTATTCATATTGCTGATTACATTGCATTGCACATCTTTCAAGCTCAAAGCATTACCTCACATTGCATAAGTAACAACTAGATGCTGATAGATGAAAATTTTTTAATTACAATATAGTTTTTACAAAGTCAACATAAGCAATTATGCAATTACTTCACAATACATAACTAATAATTAAAAATTTATTCATATTATTGATTACATTGCATTACACATCTTTCAAACTCAAACCATTGCTTCACATTGCATAAACATCCACTCCAAGCACCTATCCTTGATGTACCTGCCTTTTAGCTTAGTCAAATAAATGCTAGGCACCAATTTCAGTTAGTCTTGTCAGTCTAGGTGCCTATTCTCATCCATCATGCCACTCAAAACATCATTTTAGATCCTCCCAGACACCATTTTTACCTGCTGCTCACTGCTTCATGACTGCTAGGCACACTTTAAAAAGCCTCATGTCACTAACTCACATTCCAGTTAGGTGCATGTTTTGGCTGATGATCTATAAAAGACCTCTCCTTCTACCACTTAACGTTGATAAAGCATAGACCTAGGCTAACACATACCTAGACTTTCAAATTAAATTAATTAACCCATGCAAAAACAAAATCACAAGAACACAAGAGCACACAAATTAGTCACTCACTATCAGGTTGAACAAGAGGAGCAAGTAAACAAACATAATTTGCAATCTTTCCTTTATTTATTTCATTACCCCAGTTACTACTTTCAAATTTGACTAAAACATTATTCAAAATCACGGTGTATGGTATAGTACAATGTGGCATGAAAAGGAAATGAATCTACGCTTCATACAATATAATAATCTACTTCAATTTGGAGTCACAATTATAAAGAATATAGTAAAGGAGGGACTATATCTAATAAGAACAAGATAGAGATTAATAACTTGGATGAATCACTTGTAACCAAACTCAGTAGCGCAAGGGAGGACTTTCCAACAACCCATAAAATGTTCTATAATATCATGAAAAAAGTAAAGCATCAGTAAGTCAAGGATCTTATTATATTGCATAGTAACAAGGCTCTTCTTATATTGATCTTATAATTATTGTAAGCATAAGGCTTCAAGGATCTTATTATATTGCATGGTAACAAGGCTCTTCATTCTTCTGTGGAGATACATCATCTACTTCCCTAAGAATTCAAAAGGGGCGATATTGACTTGAGTGAAATGAAACCAAACTTTGTTTAGCCATCGCGAGAATCGGGCAACTTCATAAAGCCATTGCAATCTTCAAGGAATTAAAGTTGCAAAGTGGTGCAACTTTCATTTAAACCCAACTCATCTGATAAGCAATTTGTTCCAATGCATCCGTATGGGTACGTTTACACTAGGGATGGTCCTCTTTTGCACCCAAATATGCTAAATCACTCTGAGCTACATTGGACCGACGATTTCCCTTAAGAGTCCAAAGTGTTAAAAGACAGCAATATTTGAAGGGCTATTTCTTGGAGACCGTGGGGCATACAGACACTCTGTCAGAGGCTAAGTGATCATGTTGGGACCATCTACAAAAACCTCTCTCAATTTTTGCTATCTCGAAGGCGTTTTCCAATGGTGATGACTTTTCATATGAGGGAAAAGTTGCCAGATGCAAGCAGTGTAAAGTTGCAAAGTGGTGCAACTTTCATTCTACAACTCCTACAACCAAACGAACTATTCCAATGCGTCCATATGGGCACGTTTATGCTAGGGATGGTCCTCTTTTGTACCCAAATACGCCGAATCACTCTGAGCTACATTGGACCGGCGATTTCCCTTAAGAGTCCAAAGTGCTAAAAGGCAGCAATATTTGAAGGGCTATTTCT
>VDFB02163184.1:44975-99450 GCA_007258455.2 Sequoia sempervirens
ATAATATTTAAATATCTTATATATTAGTAATATATATTAACTAAAATATAAAAATTTAATATTTAAACATATTACACAAAATAATATAATATATTATATATTATATAGTTTTGTAAGAGATTATATATATTAAATTATAAATAATATTGTATATTCTAAACAAGATATATTAACATAAACTATAAACTATAAACTTTAAAAATCATATATAAACCAAATCGTATATTATAAACTTAATATATTAAAATAAACTATAAACTAGAAATGAGATATATTGCATATGTTATAAAGTCTTGACATTTTTTAAAATGCTATGTTAACAGATCGGATATCCGATTCAAATCAGATATTCGATATTTCTGACACAAAATTCATTGCCTAGGGAATAGGCTCGGGTTTGCTTTGGTGTTTGGTTAGGAGATACTAATCCTAAAAAGTCAACACAAAAAGCGTCTTTAACAGCTTACTTTGTTTTTCTGGACTTCGCCCATGTGGCTGACGACTTTATTTTTAGCCAAAATTGATAAAATGAAAAGGGTTTGTAGAGAGATTCTCAGCTTTTTGCCAATATAAATTATGTTTTATTTTGAATTTAATAGATTATTATAATTTATTTTCTACTAGAATTATGACAAAAGTCCTGATTGATAGGCTGATTGTAAAACATTTATAACTTTCAAATAGTATCATATTTTTTGAATCCAAAACATGCGCCACATTCTATGCTTTGCATACTATACGATTAAAAAAAAAAAATGAATTTCATGAAATTTTGACCAAGTTAAGGTGGTCAGACATACGAGTTTTATATATTTCTAAAAAGTTGTAATAAAAAATTATAAAAAAATATGTCACATCCAGACATGAGTCCTCTACTTACATCTAAAATATCATAAAAAATATTATCATTTTATTATGGTTAGGGTGGTCAGACAGACACCTACTTAATTTTTTCCTGAAATTTAAGTAATACTGCATTGAAATTTTAAATTTTCACCAAATAGATTTTGTTTTAAAAAAAATAAACCTAGTAGTTTAGAAACTACATTCAATTTCCCATAGAATCTATTCTTACATGTTTTTGAAATAATATAGATAACTTATTAAAAATTTTACATCAAGTTGCCTAACTCTAATTGTTCATAATTTTCATTGCCACTTAAGGGCTTGTTTGGCATACCATGATCCTGCACATACCCTAGTCAAAGAAGAGTAAACGCCTTATGTAGTTTCACCTTAGGTAAAACTTCTGTTAAGAAATAGTAAACAAGTGATTTTTGTTTGATTTTGTTCAAGCTAGTCTTTTAGGTTCTTCCATCAGCATTTTGTAGTGCTTTTCTATTGAAACACGCTATTACATTTCATCATCTAGGTTTAATAGTACATACATGTTCCAAGGTTTGTTACCTTTCCCACATAGGGTTTTTAAGCATAAAGAGGAATATGTCATTCACCCTTTCCCACATAGATTTCTTGATCACTTAAGAAGACCAATCATTTACACTTTACTAATCAGAATTCTTACCATGTAAGAGGAACATTCATCCACCCTTTCACATAGTTTTTTACCACTTAATAGGAACAAGCAATAAAGAATAGAGTTATGTGTGACCTCAATCTTTCACTAATTCAGAAGTACTTCATAATATGATAAAGTCTCATAGATTATTTTAGGATGATGAAGGATATTGAAACCTTTTTACTTATTTATATCAATGGCCCCAACTTTCTTAAGTGATGTCCTAAATTTTAGATATATTTGTTGTGCTAACTTGATTTCTAACATTGTGTAGGCTTTACAATAATGGAAAACCTTAATTCAAATGTTTCCTAGGCTCAACTTAAATCATTGCATAGTATGAGATAACAAATTCTACTACTGAGGTGAGTCTTAGGGGTAGAAAAAGAAAAAATCCGAAGAATCCTTGTGAATTGAATGATATTGGACATGCAACAGAGATGTTAATCAATCTCAGTAGAGAGATGGTTGATCAAGAAATAGTTGCAGGAAGTGGTGGTAATAATGGCATGGAAAACACTAACCCTAACCCAAACACATCTAACAAAAAGGCTAACATAGACAATCATGGTAGGAGAGTTAGGGTTAGAAAAAGTGGTTGATTCATTAGAGTCACTGATGCTTGTGGTCGTTGGCAAGCCAATATATGGTATTCTATTAATTTTCTTCATTTATTCTTTTGTTTTATGCTATCTTCTAATTAAAATATAATACATTGAACATTATATCTTTCTTCAACAAAAATTTCTACGAAGATTTTTATATCAATCTTTTAGGTCATATTGTATAGCTCATATTTAGGATGATTCCATTTTTTTGTGGGTTAATTTTTATGACTGAAAGGTTAATTGGAGACTTTTTGAGTGATGTTAAAAGATGTTTTGAGTTCAATAATAATGAATTCCTAAAATGTCTAACAAACAATATATTTCACTACAAAGAACACTTATAATATTTGTTTTTGATGATGACAAAAGAGAAGAATTTAGAAAAAAGTTGATTGGCACAAGTAGTATGTACAATTTTTCTTTTTAAATTTATTTGAATGTAGAAGATTTTTTAATAAAAAAGTGAATAATAGAAAGAGTTTCATTATTTTGAGTGTAATATATTATTAAATATTTAAAATATTTAAAATTCAAAAGAAGTAATCTAATCTTTGGATCATGTTATTTGTGTTCTATTGTTAAATCAAGATTAAGTAATATGTTAATAAAATAAATTTTAAGAAAATTTTAATCATAAAGTCTTTCAACAAATTTAAATTATAGAGATTTAAATTTTTAAATATTCCTTTTTATAAATTATATTTTAAATTTTTATTATATATTAAAAATCATATTTTATTATATTAAAATATATTGTAAAAATAAATATACCATATTTTAAAAAAAATTAATATTAATATCCATTTGATTAATTTTTTTTTGTATAATTAGTAATAAATTCACATTTATTTTAATGGTAGGTGACCATTTTATTGCTAAAGTTGCAACATTTTACAATTAACGTTGGTTACATATAGTTTCTTGTATATCCTCACAAAAAGCTATGCTAGTCACAGGGTGATTGAGACAGGAAGTTAAATTATGTTGATACATACTATGACATGAATTTAATAAAATAGGTTGGTTACAACAATTTTGAAACAATATATAAGTATGCCAATTCTTTACATTCTTGATCTTATTAATTTTCGCTGGTTTTGTAGTGGAGAAATGCATTTAATGTTGATGTGAAAAAATTTGTAGACGAGCTCATTGAACAATCAAGAATATTTTCATAAGGTTGTACTAAAGGGTTAAATAATGAAGTTGGGCATGAACTTCTAAAATTGATCTCATTTTCTATGTAGGTGCTTGAATACACGAGGTTTACTTATATATGTGGGCTTGGAACTACCTACTTAAAAATGCATTTTCTTAATAATTATGTTTGCTTGTAAGTGCTTGTAAATATAAAGATATGTTCTCAATATACATCCATTTGCATAGTCTAGTGGTTGTTTCACATAAACTTATTTTTCTAAAACCCATTCAAAACTATTGATTTGACATGCATCTAATAAATTTTTGAATTATTTATGTTGCTATGGCTAAGACCACTCTAACTACATCAAGCTTTTTAATTGGTGCAAATGTCTTATCATAGTCAATTCCATGTCATTGGGTAAAACATTTTTCTACTAACCTTATTTGTATTTCTCAGCGGATCACCTAAATTATATTGAACTTAGTCTTATAGATCCATTTGAATCTTAAGCAATATTTACCTTCAAATAGATCTACTATTTCTCATGTTTCATTCCTTTCAATGCAATCTATCTCTTCATCCAAAACCTTATCTAATTCTCTTCCTTGATTGATTTCCTCAAAATATATAGAGGATTACGTCACATCCCAGCTAATTAAGCCTAATAGAAGTCAAGGAGAGTAAAGGCAAGAGTATGGGAACCATGAAAAAGAAAGAGGAGAGATGGTGCATTTAATAAGGTATGGAACCCTTGTCATTATTCCTCCAATGTCACGTGAAGGGAGGGGCATTCATTCTTTTGCGTGAGAAGACAATTTGATAAGGGGAATGATATGGCACACCTGACAACTCATTGAAATGAAATGAAAATTTTTAATGACGTCCACGAGGCCAAAGAAGCCTATGGGACCCAAGAGAAACACAAGAGCCTCCCACAAAAAGGCCCTAAACAAATTGCAAACTTCGTTTGAGATCAACCCCTTTGTAGTGAATTTTGATGATGAAGTTTGTAGTTTTGTCTAACCTTGATTCTTCAAATAGAGTATTTAAATTATCGACCTGCACGGTGTCTGCATATAACTAGCTCAAATTTCTTTATACACTGATCACTCCATGGTGAAATACCATTTTGTCTCCACCATACCCATGTTACAAAATTGACATTTTCTATTTTCCCACTCCTCTTTAGGAACCACCCACCTGCCCGTTTCACACCTAAGATGGTGTGAACTAGTACGCAATTGAGCTATCAACATTTTTCCTTTCCATTTTATATTTTCTCCTATATAGGCCTTTTCTTCATGGTCCCTTGTGGGATTGAATTCTTTGATATAATAATCCTTTTTATGCCCTATTTTTTTCATCCATATAGCATATTTAAATTTTTCTCTCACATAATTTTTTATTTCTTCATTTGTGTTTGGGCACTCATGCATCTCAACATCCCACTTTTTCATCCATTTGATATTTTGTTTCATCCAGGTGTTCTTTCTTCTTGTTATCTCTTCTTTCACAATTAACTTAGGCCAATGATGACTCTCCATATTCTAAACCTTCTTTAGGTAGCTTAATAATTGGATCATCATCGAGGCATCCATGGGAAAAGTACCTATCTCTACCAATAAAATCTCATAAGGCACTGTAGTCTTAAGCTTGGGGCTGCTTATAATTAGATGTTTTTGTATTCTTTCCACTTGTCTCCATTTCTAGTCTAACATATTGCTGGCCCAAATTTCACACCCATATAGAATCACCAAAGTGACAAGAAGCCCAAAAGCATTCTCTTAGTTTTCCAATCCCATAATTCAACATTTCTACATCTATTTTGCAAAGAGTATAGCACTTTCCAGCCTCCCTGAATTCCTTTTCCTCTACATGTTTCCCAGCTAAGTTTGTTGTGAAAATCAAGCCCAAGGTACTTGTACTCGTCCACTATTTCCAACAGCCTACTTTCAAAGAGAAATTCAATTTGCTATTTTTTTTCTTTGTAGTGAGAAGATCATTATTTTGGTTTTCCCATTGTTCACTTGCATCCCAACTTCTTGACAAAACGTTTCAAGAGCCTTCAAATGCTTTCTCAAATCAAACGTAGTTTTAGCAATTAATATGAGATCATTAGCATATAAGGGCAATTTTATTACAAAGTTGGCCAAATGAATGCATTTCCCACCAACCTTGTCTAACCATTCTTCCAACTTATCGATGTAAATCCCAAATAACGTTGGGGAAAGTGGGAAACCTTGCTTGACACCAACATCACTACCAAAGGATTCTAACATACCATCATTGGATCTAATTTTAGCTTTGACCTGCTCATAGAGCCTATGAACAACTGCCCTAAGCTTGTGTGGAACTCCCAAATCCTCCATTCTCTTCCATAAATTACCCTGTGGAACAGTGTCAAAGGATTTTTTAAAGTGAACAAAGCAACAATAAGCTTCATCGCCTTGAACATCCCAAATTTTCTCAATCAAGAATCTAAGGGTAACTCCATGGTCAATAGTGGAATGTTTGGGGCTAAAACCAGCTTGTCCCTCAGTCCTTTTTCCCTCTTGTCCCACCCAACTACTAATCTTGTGCTCAATCATACTTCCAAAAAGTTTTCCTAGAAGAGGATTAATCATAATAGTGCAGTAGTTTGATGGGTTATTTATGTCACCACTTTTGTGCAAGGGAATAACAAGACTAGTGGTCCATCCTTTCGGGAAGCCTTCTTGAATAACCCTATTGAAAATACCCCTGATACAAGGTGCAAGGACCTTGATACCCCATTGTAAATGCTTTTCTTGTGGCCCATCAATATCTTCCACTTTCCCTCCTGCCAGCCTTCTTGTGCCTTGACTAATATCTTCTATGGTGAATATTTTGATGGTTGTATTGATTATTGGAGGTCTATGTTTATCTTTCTCATGCTCTTAAAGAATTTTTGCATAGTCTAGCCATTGCGGGCTTGTATAATATATATATATGGGTCTTTGTCATAATAGTGGTTTACAATTCCTAAGAGGAGCGAATTTTAGCTGAAATCACATTTTTTTAGAAAATATAATGATTTAAGCCTTAAAAAGTTCCATTTTAAGGATTCCAATTAAAGAGGGTTTGATCAAATCACCTTAGATCAAACCCCTTTGGATAGAACCTCACTAGTTTTAAACCATATCTATAAATGCGTCTCCTTTACACCTATCAAAATGCTAATGAAAAATCACTTTTGATTTAGATTTTGAGGGATCAAATGAATTCATTTAAAATTTATTTCAAATGATTATGGTATTCCTCAGAACAAGCTATCCAAAGAATATAATTTTAATATGTTTTGGTTTTGTTATGTATTTGTTTTTTAAGTTTTATTAAACATAGGTTTTTCATCGAAAATGAATTTCTTTGTTCTTCACATGTGGAAAAATAGAAGATTATCAAAAAAAATTGAAAAATATGAGTGCACCAGATATTGAAGTCCTTGATCAACAAAAAAAATTAAATTAAATTTTGACATATACAAAAAAAGTTATGCATTATAGTTGTGTTGTGCGAATTGTAATTTGTTTGACTTTGAAACTTGATTAAGGAAAAAATATTCAATAAAAAACTATCTAACCAAGTAGAAGCAATAGATATTAGAGTTACAAATCTAAAATTTAAAGAATTAGAATTTTATCCTTCATGGAAAAAATTTATGCGTTATCGATGTGCGTCACTTTTTTTAAAATGTTGTTTTGAAAAAATCTATTTTAGTGGGAGATGGAAAAAGAAGTGCAATTTGATTCCAAAATTTTTGAAAAAAATTCTAGAATCCACAAACAAAATTTGATGAGACTCTAGTTTGCACCATCTTCAAATTCCTCAGTTTAGCTATAGGTTCCCGAATGTGAAGATTTAGTTAAAAATAATAATTTAGTGTCGGTTTGGCCAAAAATTGTAAACCACTATTATGGGATCACCCATATATATATATATATATATATATATATATATATATATATATATATATTTGGTCTTGAAGGGTATCCCCGCGGCCTCCGCCCAGCGGCCCCCCCTTACACTGGTTCAGGAGGGTGCGAGCGGGAGGTGAGACTAATCCCTATGGCCACGGGATAACCAGCACCGCCCCCCAAGTGTCCGTAGCGGGTTTCATTCCGGGCTAGAGAGTCGACCCCAAGACCTCGGGGAGCAAACCCAAGACTTAAGACCAACTACTCTAACCCGTGGGGGCCCTTTTTTAAAAGATATTAAGGTTTGGGCCTTGGTTGTTGGCACTATAGGCAAGAAGCCCCACCACTTAACCAAGGAGCCTCCCCTTAACACCAGGGTAAGTACTCTCCATTGTTGACATGGTAGAGAGTGACCCCACGAGGTTTGAACCTTGGTTGTTGGCTCTACAAGCAAGAAGTTCCACCATTTCACCAAAGGGTTGCCCCTTTTTTGGGCTTGTAATATTATTTTCCATTTGTTTTAGTTTTTGCTATAGCTCCTTCCAAACTTTTTTGGGGTTGTTCTTTCCAAGGGTGATCAGCTCCAATCTTTTCGTACTTACATAATTTTATTTTTTAATTCATATCACCCTTTCATACTCTTTCTTGTTTTCTAGTCTCATTCTCTCCTCATGGAGCTTCCTTTTTGTTAACTTGCACTCTTCATCAAACCACGAGTTTGCTGGGAAAGTATTTGTATTTCCTCTCTTGGGTCTACTCCTCTTACACTCATCCAAAGCTTTGTGTACTAGAGGAATCAATGTGTTCTTGTTTATTGAGTGTTGCTTTATGTAATCTAATTTTTTTCTAGATTCCTGAAATAGATTTTTGAGGGCATCCTTGAAAATTTTCTAATTTTCTTGAGTCATGGGAATCCTTCCCTACGGGGGTACTTTCTTGTTGCTGATAAGGTCTTGTTCCCCTTGCTGCTTGATTATGTGGATGTCAAGTTTTACATATGTTGGATTGTGATCTCATTTCAACTCTATTGGACATTTACCAATCACTAGCTCCATTATCCTTTTTGTATAGTTCTGAGATAAAATGACATAATCCACCACACTTCGTCCATTTGAGGTCTTACAAGTGATTTTGCCCGATCTCGACCATGATCTCATACCGTTGCATATTACCAAGTTGAATAAACTGCATACTCCCAACAATTCTACCCCAAAGTGAGTGACATTGCATTTATTATCTTGAGAGGTTCGTTCCCAAAGTTGATGGTTCTCTTCTTCCAGCCATAGCGGATCATTTTTCTCTTTATCTTTGCTTTTCAAGTTAAGAGCTTGAGTGTTAGTTGTCCTAGCATTAAAATCAACTATTAATATAACTTCTCCCATAGTTTTAAACACTGAAATGTCTTTTACAAGAGAGGCAAAGGGATCTTCATGGTCTAGACTCATTTTCTTATAAGATTTCGAGCCTTTTGGGGTGAAGTAGCAAGCAGCCAATCTAATTGTAGTATGATTTTCTGTTATTTTTAACCATATGTACTGTTTGTTTGGATCTTCTTTCTCCACTTTTATATTTTTGTCCCATGATTCTTTGATTAGGACTGCAGCTCCACCATGAACTTTTCCATTTTTCGTTCTCTCATTCCAAATTGAGATCTTTTTATATCCTTCAAAATCTAGAATTTTACACCATTCATGCTCATGAGTCTCAGTAAGGATAATAATATCTTTTCCAGCTGTTATGGGCCCTAAACCAGACCCTCTTCTCCAAGGATAACCTCTGCAATTCCAACTTACTATAGATAAATATTTGTCGGGGGTCCCAAGTTCCTATTTTTGATGTGTAACTCTGTCACTAACTTAGACCTTACCATTTTGCAACCAAGCCCATTTACCTTCACTTCTTTCTATTTTTACCTTTTCCCACTCTTTTCATCTTTCTTCTTGCTGTGTTATGGTTAGGTCCTCATCAAGGTAGATTTGTGTACCTTTAAGGAACCTCTTGTTAGTAGCACATTTTTGTCCTCAAGTTTCCCCAAGGTAACTCTTATGTGCCTATTCTTGCCACCTTCTATCCATTTTCCAATCCTATTTGCTTGCTGAATAATCCCTAACCATTGAAGTTCATCCTGAAAGAAATCTCTTGCCAACTCTTTTGTAGTTTCTTTCTCAACGTAGTCTTTTATCCCTTTAACAATGACATTCATAGTCCTATTATTTTTTTCGTTTTCTACTCTTAACTGCCTCCTAACTTACTTTTCTATAATGTCTCTTTGTGAATTTGATGGTCCTCTTAGTACATGAACCCAAGATTTGGCTTCTTCTAATTGATCCCTTATCTTCTCTTCTTTTAACTTCATGTCATTGATTACTGATTGTATTTCCTTTAACTATGAATTATTGCTTTCAACTACCTCTTTTGGCTTACTTGTGCTTGTTGCATCCATTTGAACTAAAACTTGTCTTATCGATAATAATTCTTGTTCCCCTTTTTCCATGGAGATTTGTAGTTTGTTTATTTGTTATTTGAGCAAATTGTTCTCCCTTGTTAACTGCCAATTGGCTTCTATGACCTCTTTAACTTTGGTGCTTTCATAGAGCTCTCTTGTTTCCAAGGATTAGAGTCTCTTCTTCATGTCCATTAGCTCATTGACATATAAATCAGAGGACCACATAAGCTACGTTGTGGTGGGGTTGTACGTATCAGAGTTAACTTCCTCCCCCAATGTCTTGTCTATGTGAATGCTTTCATCTTCGTTTTGCTTCTTTCTTCAAACTATGTGAGATATTGAGCTCACATTTTCTTTTCCTTTAGATTGCCCTGTTTGCTCTTGCTGAATTTCTGTTGTAATAGTTGTATTCTTAGGTTCTATCCTCGGAAGAATTGTTGCAAGCTTGCCCCTCTTTGCCAACTTCACTTTTCGAGTTTGCCTACACCTTAGAATCCCCTTGTATTGTTTTGTGTTTACATAGACACACCTTTCCCCCATGTTTAAAAGGTTATTTTGCAGGCAGCCTACCACACATGTTCCCCACATGTTATTCGCTACCCCAACAAACACTAAAGATTCCATTGGAAGGTGTGCTGAAAAGTTAAAAGGAATTAAAAAATTTCCCTGAGTTAACATGCCATACATAGGCCACTATGAACCCTTTTATCTTTTTCCAGTTATTTGAACACTATCTGGCCTATGTGTTTTTGAGCCATTTGCTTCATATTGGATTGAAATAGTGTTAGTGCTAGTTACAACATTCTCTTTATTTGTGTCCCCCAAAATTAATAGATCCTCCACATTTCCATCATGCCCTTTCAAATATTTCCATTGGATTTGTTTTTCCAGCTTCATTTTCCCTAATGTTTCAACCTGATCTGAACTGCTAATAATAGTAACAAAATTTGCTTTGTTTTCCCACTCTGAACCGACCAGACCATCAACCCGCACGTCATGCCCTAACATTAGGGCACACTCGTTTTGAGTTTTTGGTTTGAGAGCTAAGTTTATAGGTTTTCTTATGGTTTAAAAGATTTGTTTAATGGTTACAAAAATGCTAGGTAAAAAGAGACAAAGACAAAGCGAAGACAAGGTGGGGCACACCTGTTTCTGATGGCAAGAAAATTGCTGCTAGAAAGGGGCAAAGAGCCAAAAGAAACCTGTTGCCGCTAGACCCACCATGCACACTTGCCTATCCCCTGCTGCTTGTTGTTCCTGACTTTATCCCCTGAAGGGTGAAGAGCTTGAAGGCGGCCATGCGTGGGTTGAAGATTCTCCGCGCCTGTTAGCAGTCTTCGCACCTATTAGCAGTCTCCACTCTCCGCACCTGTTGCAATTTGGTCCATAATCGGGCATTTGTGTGATATTTTCGAGGAAGATACTGTCATGTCCCCCCGAATCTAGCATACAATAATTTATGCACGTAAGTATTATTGGGCATATTTCCTTATGATAACGCCTATACCTGTGATACGCATGATATAAACATTATCTAGTCCACAACAATATGGTTGGAATCTTAAGCATCCCACGTTGGCACATAAAGTCTGACAGGATTCCATTCAACGATAGTCTTATTATCTGGCTTTCTATTGGGACATAATTACTATATATTTCCATCACCGGAATGGTTAAATAAACACAACCAATTATTATTAATTAAACTGGACGATATTAAACAATATGAAAAAAAATAGTTATCAGGCTATCTCATCAAATATCAACTTGTATTTCCACCACGGTATTATTTCTATCGCTGAATATAGAAGACGTCTATGTTTCTAATAACACCTGCAATTTATTGGAAACTATATCTGTCTCATTCCCAATGATAATATACTATTATTCATCCGCTGTAATTATCGCTTCAATCCCATATCTTCAATTGGTAATCGGGCTCGCATATTATCGTGAGTTTATCTTCAGTGTGGTAGCTTTTATCAAATTGCTATGCATTGGACATGGTAATCACAATTACAGAAATATATTTTCTCAATGTTAAGATAAGCATTTCTTAAGCCACCGCATTCCTCTACAATGTTCAAAGACCCGATGAAAGACAGTTGATGTGAAGAATGAATACCACTAGAATTATAAGAAGAAGAGTTCCAACATCGTTTGGAGGCAATGCATATAGGATGATTAAAGTGTAGCATTCAAGAAAGCAGCAATGCTTATAGATGGTTATAATGCATATAAGGTAACGAACTCATCTAAGGCAAGGAATAATGTTAATTATTCCTAACACACGATTTATCAATTAGTAGTGTTAACATAATACAAGAGACGCACCCCTTGTCAAATAAACATAATGAAAGGTCATATCCTTTGACCATGTCATGGATATAAAAGGGGGGAGCATGGAAGAGAATGAAATAAGAAAAAGTCTAATATGTTTCAAGTGCAGCAGCAGACAATTAAGGGAATATTTCTTGAGAGAGGAGGAGAGATATAATATGTAAAAATTAAGAGATAAAATACAGAGATCTAAAGGAAGATATGCAACTAGGAAGTGGAATGAAGTTAAACATATATTAACCAATCAGATCATTATATGAAAGCTTCGAGAAATAGGAATAGTAGCAACAAGAACTGGTTTGCTTTAGAATATAAAGTCATGCATATTATTGGATAATCATGAGATAAAATTAATAATGAATAATATAAGGAGAGAATAATGATATATGTGTATATATACATAATGTATATATATGTATATATCATATACAATTATTCAATAATGATGCTTGCAACAATTATTGAGCCTTATGATTAATTATAATGCTTAATATAAGTATGGACAATAGATTACTATTTGTTTGATATATACTAATGATATCTTCTAAATGTTAAGAACTGATCAATCAAATCTTAGGATGATCATCACCACATCTAAGGTAGAAGATAGGCCAACTCTAGGAAAACACATCAGAAAAAGTTCTAGTTAGCACGTCATTCAGAGGTAAGTACCCTCACCAACGGGTTAAGCATTAAGGGATTATGGAATCAATATAGATTACTATGGTAGTGGGATACTGTAAGTTCACTAACCCCATTTCTTATTAAATATTAGTGAATGCTTCTAACACTCAAATCTATGTTAAATTGTGAATTCAACCAAGTACAATATGATAAGTTAATGCGTATTAAATGCCATGCTTTGCAATTAATAAATATATATATCAATATATTGGATTTCACCTATTCAACATAGATGAATAACTAATTCCACATCTGAGATTAATGGATAATATTTATAACATAATAATGTTGCTTACAACAATTATTCTACCTTATTAAGCTTCTATTTATGACACAATAATGTTGCTTATAACAATTATTGTACCTTATTAAGCTTCTATGACCTTACTACTACAGGAATAGATTCAAACTGAATCCCCTTTCACTAACACTTGATAGGGAGTGTGTGGAGGGAAGGTAGGTAAATCAGTCCAATGTTGAACAGATCCTAAGGCAGATAATAAAACTTGAGGGTGTCCAACTTGAGATAGTGCAAATACCCTTGGCATAGTAAATCTTCCATCCAATGAGATTAGGAAGAGGAACAAGGTGAGGATCTATTCCACTAGGGAATAATAGGTCATATATGTTCAAGTTAGTTTATGCCCTAGGTGATAATGCATTTCATTTGTCTTATTCTTAAAATGTGCAATCTAAAATAATCTAATTTAACCATGAACAAGGAACTTTGTGTGTGCATTTTTATGTCTCTAATAAGGGGACATTACAAATACAAGGAAATTTATAACTTCAAGCAAACACAATTGGCAAGGAAAAATCAATATCTTGCATGCTTGTGGTAAAATGAAAGTTTTCATAATAGATTATGGGTAGGTCCAAAGCATAAAGGTTAGAGGAATTATGGAGACATGCAAATGGGAGAAAAGCATGGGAAATCAATGCGTTAGGGCTTGGATAGAAGAGAAATTCATAGCAGAGGTCTATAGGAGGTATGTAAAGAACATGGCATATGAGGGAAATATCTTTGAATGCAAAATCCACGTCAGAAAAGAGAAGACAAAGGGAAAAGAAATTTCAGGAGGATGCAAGACCATATATGCATACAAATTTGGACAAAATTCAGAGAAAGTTTAGAGGCATGAAGAGAGGAAGGATAAGAAAGGCGGTGGGAAAGAAAAGAGTAGAGAGAAACATGAAAAAGGAAGAAATTGCACAAAGAGGGAAGATTACAATGTAGAATAAGGTGTTGAGACATCTTGGGGTTTAGAGGGAAGATTACAATGCAGAATAAGGTGTTGAGACATCTTGGGGTTTAGAGGGAAGAGGGAAATGATTCGTAGTTGTAAATGAAAGGGTTATAGAATATGCACAAAACAAATTCATGAAAATGCCTTTTAAAAATGTTAGAGAAATGCAACTAGGAAGTGTAAATCCAAATTCCACAGACATTACGAGCATCCTTCCTGACTACAATGGAAAGAGATCAGGAGGGCATTTGAGAATTTTGGGCAGGATGGATAGGAGCCACAATAAGGAGTGTGGCATAAGAAATAGTGGGGGAAGAATGGCATGATACTCTCCTCAAAATTACCAAGTTTAACATGCAAGAAAAAAGTAAGGGTTCCTTCTAAGGTTCTTAGGTACTTGCCTTTACAAGCAGATTTCAGTTCAACATCTCTTAGGGAAGCTAATAGCTCCTCAAACAATGATAAACTAGGAATTTTTATCACAACCATAATGTTTTTGATTGTGTTTGTTCCCTATCTAGCCTAACAAAAGACATGAACTCGTGAGAATGACTTACTTGAGTTAATTTTTTATCTAGCATTTTCCTCTAGTTATGAGTGCTAAACCATGGTCAAGGAAATCTGACTTAAAACACTTTTGGATCTCTTAGTGACTCAAAGTATTAATGCTATTCTTAGGAATTAAAATCAAAATTAAAATAGATTGATTGGGACAATAGTAACATTAATTTTATAGCGGGAAAAAGGTCAATATGTATTAGGTAAACATTGTGAGTTCCCTCAATATGGGTTAATTGATACTGTGTAAATAAATTTTTGTATTTACCAATAACCTTAGTCATTTGACTTGTAAATCTTTATATGTATATGATACATTGAGATATGCTATAACTTGCTAAGAAAATAATAGGAGAAGTGACAACTCACACCAATTTACTAATTATAAAATGGTAATGTTCTTGTCATTAGGGATTAAGGATGAATGTTTCCTTGCTATGCTTTGTTATGTGTGGATGTAGTTTTTATGGAGTAAGTTGTTATGCATAATTATCATTTGAGGTGATAGTTTTATTACTTCTTGTTCTCCCATGACTTAATGTGACTAATCTTATGTATAATGCTTGTTTGAAGCATGAATTACATATGTGGATTGATTCTAATTATGTTAGCAATAAATGGTATACAATAAGGCAATAATAGAACTTGACCCCCCAATTGAAAGTACTAATTTTGATAGTATACTAGTGTTCAAATCTAGAAGTCAAAATCTATCTAATCCTATTACCATGGAACCTTGATTTATTTCTAATGATTACAATATACTAACTAACATTAGGCCATGACATTGATTATAAACACAATATTGCTTTAGATCTAGATAAAATAAATATACATGCTAGTAATATCATGATGAGCTTACTTAGTAATTTAAGATGAATGCAATTAGCAAAGAAAGTTGGGATTATTAGGAAATCATAAACAAATAATTTTCTATTGCCAAGGGAGGATTTTTTGAATATCCAAGTGTGGAATTTTGAGTAGAAAATAGTGGGAGATCAAATAGGTTCATACCTTGAGTTCATTAAACCTCTATGTTGAGACTCAAGTGAAATAATATGGCAAGGAAGTTTTAAGTTGAAACTCTAGCGATAAGAACACCTTATAATATGATCTAGAAATATAATACACCTTATATAAGATTTGACATACAGCCACTTAATAATGTAGGTGATAATGACTTCATCAATAAAACTAAAACTATACTTGTACCAAATTGTTTTATTATTAAATACAATGATTTACTATCATTTATTTCAAGGATATTTAAAATGAAGTTTTTTAATAAGTCTAAGGATAGTGGATGAGTTTTAAATCTGAGTTTCTTGTATTTGGAAAAGATATCAAAGAACATATTATGATATGATTGATATCGTAGCATGTTAGTATATGCAATATTTGGCTATAAGTGAAAAGTGTAAATATTAAAAGATTTTATATCAATATTTTAAGAAATATGTCTACCAAGATTTTTATATCAATCTTTCAAGCCATACTATCTAGCTCATATTTAGGATGATTGAATTTTTCTGTAGGTTATTTTTTTATGGCTTAAAGGTTAATTGGAAACTTTTTGGGTGATGTTAAAAGATGGTTTGACTTCAATAATAATGAATTCTCGAATGTCTAACAAAAAATATATTTCACTACAAAGAAGACTAATAATGTATGAATATCATTTTTCTACATGCTTAAGAATGATAACGTCAAGTAAATCTTAAAGAGTTACCTTATGTTGAGTGTAATATATTATTAATTGTTATAAAGATTTAAAATTTTAAAGACTTAATCTAGCCTTTGGATCATGTTATTTGTGATTTATTCTTAAGTCAAGATCAAGTAATATGTTAATTATTTATAAATTATTAAGGAATGCAAATGTTTTAATCAATCTCCCAATTTACAAATTTTAGTTTAAAAACAATTTTTTAGTTTATTAATATTTATAATTTTTATTTTATTTTTCAATTAATAATATTATGTCAATTAATATAATATTTAAATTGAAATGTTTTAAACATATTTAATTGATGTATAATTTATCATCTAAATTATAGCGCATTAGTTTAGTTCTAGATTGATTTATGATGTTATTACTAAATATTATTATAAAAATAAATATTTCAATAAAAACATAAAAAGAAATATCACAACAAAATTTAATTGTTTATTTTTTAAATGTATTTAAATAAAAAAAGATAACATGCTCACTAAATCATAGTGTAGTGATTCATTCTTGATAAGATCTAAGAAATTTTCACTAGTTATTATTATAGCAAATAACATTTGAAGTAAAAAAAATAAAAATTATGAGAAAACTATAATTGTCACATTTAATTATTTATTTTTTAAATGTATTTAAATAAAAAATATAACATACTAACTCAATCATTGTGTAGTAATTCATTATTAAATATGATCTATGATGTTTCCACTAGTTATTATTATGGCAAATAATATTTCAAATAGAAATATTAAAATTATGAGAAAAACTATAATTGTCACATTAAATAAAAATATAGTAAAGGTTCAAACTTAAAAGAATAAATATAAACATAAAAATTATTTTTTAAACATACTTACATAATAGATATAACTTACTAGATAAATCATTATTGTTTCACTTGTAGTTTGAGCAATGGAATTCCCATGAGAAACCTTTAAAATAAAAATAAAAATATTGGAAATAGAAAATAAGCAAAAAATATGAGAAAGTATAATTATCACAATACCAATAAAAATTAAAAAATCATTGGCATGGGGACTTTGACTGGATTTACTAAATCATTTTTTTGTAGAAAAAAGTCATGAGGTTTAGCCTCTCCATACTTGGCTAAAGCATCCTCTTGTAGGCAAGAAGTCGCAGTCTAGTCTCCATGTCCCCAATGAGAGGGTTACAATTTACACCAAAACTTGCAGGTGAGGTGTGGCGGTTAGTACAACACCACCTTCCTTCCGAGGTGTGGCTGTTAGTACAACACCTGCCTTCCTTCTAATGCAACTCAATTGAACCTAGGTTGTGGCTCTGATACCATTTGTAGTTTGCTGTTACACCAAAACTTGCAAGTGTTAGTGAACTTTCCAAAGCGGGACCAACACCTAGACCCAGAGTGGCGGTTAGTCCACATGATCATATCCCTAGAGGTGTGACGGTTAGTCCAACAACAATCTCTTCTTTAGAACACTAGCTTTTAGTTAAAGTAATCTGTGTCTAATTGAACATGGTAAAGGTTTTGTTTTAGGTTATCACCCAGCTTGATAGCTAATTTTTCCTGTAAGGACCTTCCTATGAAATATCAGAAGGATATTTATTTCCATTCGCTTTATATGGTTTCCAGATTTCACAAGGGATTAAGGTGACCCTTGCAAATTACCTAAACCCAGAGTGGTCCTCTAACAAAATCTCTATGCTAATCCATTTTCCCACGTGACATGGCTCTCGTTACTTATGTTTCCTATGGTTTATTAGAGAACTTACAAAGGAATTTCAAACAACTACTCAAGCATAATTTATTTAGGGCTATTTCTAAATGGCTGACAGTAAGCATTATCTTTGTTTTTTTTTTCATCTTATGGTTCTAGCTGACATGAGAACTCATGCTGCAAGTTCTACTTCCTCTCCAAAAGCTGCAAATTATAAGTAAAAGCGTCCTGGAAATTGGGCTTACATTCCCACAAAACCTCGAGAACTGCTAGCATGTCATCCTTCTTCAATTACATTCCAATCCCAAAAACAAGCTACTGTGGATATTAGATGATGCCTAGTACAAACTTCAATTAGAAATAATTTAGATTCAACATCCAACATACCTCCAGGCTTCTCGCCATGTCCATATGAGTTTTATGCACACATCAATTCTCATGTATGTCTGTTTGATTTAGGGAAATCACAGGCATTTCAAAACTAAATTCCACTGTTGAAGATCTTATTGACTCTTCTGAAATCATGATATAATAGTTTCCTTTTTTTTCAAAAAGCCTGGAAGGCATGAATTTTTTTTGAAGTGTTTTGAATTGCTAGAGATATTGCCTATTATTTCCTACATCCTCTTAGTATGTAGGAATATTGATGGCAGAGTGAAGAAATATTAAAATTATCTGCATACCAGTAAATTGAATTATGGAATTTGAAACATTACTGAAGCAAACCTTGTCCCCAATGCCATTATACAACACAGAAATAGTTCAAACTTCAACTATGATTCAGTGTTACGCAAAGCTCTGTCAATCATAGTGAATTAACAAGATGCCTATGGTCGAGGCTTAAAGATTGGCTGACTGTGAAACTATACTTTTTCTATACATAACCAAAGACCCTTCATTTAATGCGGTTATAATATGTATCTCAAATGTGGAACTTACTCGTATTGTTTCCAAAGGCGAATGATATTCAGAACATATATTCTATCTAAAGAATAGCCATATGAAATGATGAAATACATGCGCTGTATATCAAGAAAAGCCAAACAAAATACAGAGAAATGCACATACAAAACAGTCATAATTTAAGAAATAGGATTTAAGAAACCGTTGATTTATTAATGAAGGAATGAGCACAAGTTACAAGCCAAACATATAGCTAAGAAAATGGAAATTGTGATTAAGCCAGAAAATCTAGGTCCTTATTGTAATTTCCAAGAATAGAATTTCAATTTTCTTGGGATTAACTTTTAAGTCTCCACCAATAAAACAACTTAGTGGCTTTAGTATATTTTTGTAGACCAACACTTCTAACTAAGGCATTTTCAGATATATTGTTTTTTAATCAATCCTAAGCAAGGAAGTGATACATTCTAAGGGATGAATTTTTCAAAAATATATGAACCAACAAAATAGGGTACGTATATTTACCCTAACAAAATGGTAAATAATTTCTAGAAGATTGAAGAAGTCCTGGATTACCAGTAGGTTTTGAATGTTCGGTCAAAAAAATTTCACTGAAGAATCTGAGACAAGTTAAAGGGGTTTGTTTAGAGTAAAACCAATTTCTACTGTTGCCCAATGACTTTATTTCTGCAGACAACTCAATTTGTTAACAAAACAGCAATGAAGGCTAGCATTATTTATTTCAAGGTGAAGTGTCTCCCATACTTATTCAAAAGTGCTTTATTCAAGGGTTTTCTTGTATTTTTAATCTAGCTTCTTGTTTTGATTTCAAGGTTAGTATAAAGAATCTGGCCATTTAATGTTTATTTTTACCTTCTATCTACAATATTGCAACACAAAATTTCTTGATGCTTCTTGTATAGGATTTTCACTAAGCTAATCCTCACATGTTGTGTTTATGTATTGTCTTTTTCCTTAATAATACCAGTCTTCTACATTTTTGTTGCAAAACTTATTTACAAATTAAACTTATTATTTGGTTTTTCTTAGAATTTTCAGAGTTTGTTGTTGCTTCATCATGAGCTATGAACCAAAATTAGAGCCACTTAGGGAGCTTTTATACATCATTTATTGCAATTTTTGGTATGTGATTGGCATTCATAATGAGTGCACCAACATGGGAGGCCAGATGCAACACAATTTATTGCTGATGAAGCTTTGTCCAGCCTTTGCTCCAGCTTTACTGTCCTGCTACAACTGTATCACTTCACGCCTAGTCGTAATAGAACCTCTATAGGTCTTTTGGGCATGTTTTAGTGACCATACAAGTCTCATTTTCATCATCACTACATACATCTGCTAGCCATAAATCTATATGTTGATGGTGTTTTTATGCACTTCTCAACACAGGCAGTGCGTAGGTGCACTACCTCTCTTGAAAGACAATCTCCCACAATCGAATTGCAGAACACTATCCCAAGGTCTCTCAGATGTCAGGTCATGATAGTGCTTAGATACCTCAGTAGTTGATGTGATTTTCTAGAATCACAAGGCGGTCTTATAGAAAATACAAAGTGTGGAGATAAAGCATGAAGTTGGATTTTGGAATGGAGTTCTTAGGATAAAGGAAATTATGCATTGGATGTATGTTCAAACAACAATCTTGGACTCCATTTAGTTGTTGGATTTGGATTTACAATGTGCAATGAACCTTGGTATTGGTCAGTTACTAAAAAAAAAGGAAAAGGGCGAAAGAGGGGAAAAGTTCCTAAGTCTGAAGCTTGCAATGAATAGTAACAATGGAGTTCCTGCAATGGAAAATTCCTCAAAACAATATCCCACTTAACCAGGGATTTCACAGTATCATGGAAATTGTGCTATCTTCTAAGGGCTACAGATATTTCATCCTTCATCCACCACATACATGCATGAATCAAAGATAAAGATTTAGGGTAGCTTTACAATCAAGTCCAGGCTAACTTTGCACAACTATCTACCTTCAGCAAACAACAAAAAGTATGGACTAAGGGATCATCAACAAGGCAAGAATTTTCACAATCACCCAACAGCATTCCTAAGATTTATCCAAATAAAGTAAATAGCTAACTAAACAACCATAAGATCTAAGCTAAACATGTGAAATTGGAGAACGAATCAAATGACATGAGGGAAATCAAGGAAATACACCAAGTCAATGATATTTCTTATAAATTTCTATAGCATGCCTTTACAACAACTCAACTCTCACTTTTGTAAATGAGGGGAGTGCTCTATTTATAGTTTCCAAAAAGTTAAATGAATGGCCAAGATTCATTTTTATTGTGTGGCCAAGATTCATTACAAAATAGGGTTTCACCTACCCCCAACTAGCTTTACAATTTAAAATACATTTTTGTCCCTTCCCTATTTCATCTTCTAGTGGGTGGCACTATAGCTCTGTCATCCTATAGCTAATTGTTGTTTCCTTTGTTGTAGCTACTCTTCAGGGAGGTCTTCTACCTTAGCTGGGCTGTCCTCTTGCTCCTCGGAGGCTGTGTGCTCTATATACTTGAGGATGACCACTTGGAGCTTGTCTATCTCAAGGATCTCGCATCTTAATGCCTGGTAACTCCATTCCTTAGTGTTCTCCTCTAGCCGCTTCCAATCCTCGTCATACTTTGAGCCTTGGGCTTTGAACAGCTCTGATCGGTCAAAGGCACGGGCAGCAAAACTCAGGAATTCTATTGTGATTTCTTCGGCTGTCCCATCCTTCATCTTCTCCTGGAAGTATGGTTTGATCTTTTCTACATCCATTTGTACTGTCAGCATATCATAGTCCGTCATCAGCTTAAGGTATTGGGCGCATTCCACCCAGATTTCCTTGATCCACTCAATATCTGGATCCACCTTGCTCAAAATTTTCTCCAACCTCTCCTTGACCTGGCAGTACTCCTTCTTGAAATTGTGGTATTAGAGTTGAGGGTACTTGTCAAATGGTTTGAGCCCTCGCTTGTGCCCTTGATCCGGTGCCACAAATAACCTACTGTATTGTCTTTGACCTACTAGGGAGTACACCAGGTAGGAGGTCATATAGAATTTAGAGCTCTTCTTGATGTTAACAAATTGTTCATGGAAGCAATTGCTAATGATGCCTCCCTAGTCGAATGAGACCTTGGTGTTAACGTCCTCATCCCCCCGTAGGATCTGCTCAATGTAATATGCCATCCATTGCTAGAAGTAGGCATCTGCTGGGAGACCCATGACCATGCTCAGCATAGTTACTAGGTCATGGTAGTCTTCATGGAAATCGCTATGGAACAGTTCTTGGGGAATCTTCGCAGCGCTGCCCCATTTTCTCCTTAAGCCAAAGGAGGTTGATTGATTTCTTACATCCTAATGGATTAGCATCCCATGTAGCTTGGCATTGTTCCAAAGTGGGGACCTCCATATGTGGGAACATGGGAATGTGGAATGTCTTCATGATTCCCTCCAGTGACATGTCTATGAGGATGTTTCCCTCCTTATCCACAATCATTCTGGTGTCTGTTTGATAGGCTTCTCGGCAAGCCATCACTAGTTTGAGTGCCATGAGCGAGGGAGGGAAACCGGTAGTCTTGGCAATTCTACTCTACCGTATTAGTCTAGCATTCTTTGTCGTAGGGTTGACCTTGACCATTTGAGTGAACTCATCTATGTCAACTTGGCTGATGTTGGTATCTAAGATCTCCTTCCAATCTATTGAGACCTTTTACTAGAGTGGCTCACCCTGGAACTGGTACATCATTTGATCTTTATCTTCCTTTCCCCGAGGGGTCCTTCCTAATTTTTTGCCCTTGTCCTTTTCGGTGGAGGCCCCTGAAGTTCTTGCAACTAATTCCATATATTCTGCACACAAAGGAAAAGTCAGCAAAAAAACATTGAAAGCATTCATGTTAGTCCATATCTCAAAGATAACACCTAAATAATTAATCGAGTATATCATAAATTTTATCCCTAGATGTTATCGACCTTCGTTTCAGGGCATTTGGACAATTCGGGCCTAGAGGGTCAGACTTCCCTGGCAGGAATGTTGTTTGGAAGGGAAAACATAGCCAAAAGTTTTTGGGGACCCTTCTTGGCCAAATTTTAATGTTTAGGAGAACCCTGATGGAGAAGAGAACAATTTAAGACGTGCGTGGAAGTTAGATTTTGGATTTGAGCTTGTTTGGGTCGATCTAAGTGGGGCCAGAGATTTCAAGCTGGGAAGCTGTCAGGAGACGACAGTTGTAGATGGTGGACAGTGGGCAGAAATCTAGAGGTGGAAGTCTGAGGCCCGAGACTCGGACGACAAAAGGCGGCTGACATGAGGTTTGACATTTGGGCCCAGCGGCATTTGGTGTGGCAGGGTCTGGAAGATGGGAAGACATGACATGCCTGTCACCGTGAGATTTTTGTTGATTTAAATGACAGCGGTGAGGAGCGGCCTAGGGCCCGGAAGGCGGGGAGCCGGCAGGGGTCTACCGTCAAAGACTGCAGAACCATCACAGTGTTCCCAGAACGGAACTCTAGACAATCGAGCCCAGAAGGTCCCAAGGCAGGGAGGAGTTATGGAAAATGGAGGCCCGGGCTCCGGAAACTGGGCCGACGGGGTGAAGACTTCACGGGATGAGATCTGAGGACTTCCGTGGATGGAAGTCCAGGATTCGGGACTTGGGGATGCAAAAGTTGTCTTCACGAAAGAACAGGCCAACAGCGGAGTGGAAGGCGGGGTCCGAGGGTTGAGCGGCAGATGGGACTTCACCGAAAAGGCCTCGTCATTTGAAATGGTCAGAAAATCAGCCACAGAGGCCTGACATCTAGGGCCTGAAGGTGAAAATGATGCATTCAATTTCATGCCATGCAAGAGTTAACGGTGAGGGTCAGGGCTGAGGCCAGGGCGCAAGAAGTTAGCAGGGGTTTTCCATCATGAACGGTGAGGTTGGGATGGAAGTCCGGACACAGACTTTTGGGGCCTAGGGCCCAAAGGGGCCGGCGCCACCCCAAAAACTTTCGACAAGTTTTAAGCGGAGGGCGGCAAGGAAGGCCCCGAGGGGCAGGAAGACGCACGAAGAATGCCACAGAGGATGGCGATGGATATTCCGGGACCCGAAAGCTGGGAGGCAGCGGCATGTTTGTAGATGAGGCGCGGAAAAATGCTAGAGGAACCTCGGTCAGGGAAACCCGACGGACTGGGCCCGACGGGAAGGATTACTGCTTCAATGAAAATTTTGAAGTTTGGATTCTGATGGTGAAGGTTGGGCTTGAACCTGAGGTAATAGATTGCCCTGCGCGAAGAGCAGCGACACGAATGAAAATTCAGGAGTCGACAGCAAGGGAAATTTTGATAGGTTTGTTAGTTTTTAACACATGGGTTATGGGCGCGATTTAGTGTTCTTCAATTTCATGCCACCCTAGCTATTTGTTTAATTATTTAGATCTTTCAAAATCATGAAAAACATAGACAGGAGGGCAAACGGGCCACCTACCTCGAATACGTAGAGTGGGGGGATGTGGGATCTACTGGGGGTCGATGGAGTGAAGTTGACATTGAGGATTGTGACATTGCTAATCGTGATGGGCTCCAGATGATGGTATATCCACTTCACTCCAATTCCTACTTATGAAAATGATTTGGGCAGGTTGGGCATTTTATACCCCAACCGCCATTAATACCAGCAATAAATGATTATACGGCTGTGGGAAAAGTTGGTGAAATTTGAAATTAGGTCGGCAGCGGTAGCGGCGAACATGGGGCCCGGCGGCCGGGAAGACATGAGGTGGGGGCCGCCGTAAGACATTTGCGTTGATCGGGCGACAGTGATGAGGAGGTTCTCGAGGCCTGGAAGGCAGGGAGCCGGCAGGGGTCCACTGTTGAAGACGGTGGAATAGTCACAGAGTTCCGGGGAGGGAACTCCAGACGACCGAGCCCAGAAGGTCCCACGACATACAGGGATAAACGAAAGCACTGGTAGATAAAACCCAGGTGGGGCCTAAGAGGCGGGTGGCCAGCAGGGACTCGCCGTCGCAGACAGTGAGCCTAGGATGAAAGTCTAGAGACGGACTTTCGGGGACCAGGGCCTGAAGGGGCCGACACCGCCCCGGAAACTTTTGTCGAGTTTTAAGCGGAGATCAGCAAGGCGAGCCCCAAGGGGTGGGAAGATGCCCGAAGAATGCCGCAGAGGACGGCGATGGATAAAAGGGAAGCTTGAACAGAGAACCCCAGATGCCCGGGCTAGGAGGGGCCCAGGGCCATTTAGGGCCAAAATGCCAAAGGGATTCCTCAAGGCCCTAAAAGGAAGAAGAAAACCCAAAATCAGAGGCATGACCAATTTATGATGAAATGTTGGAGCCACATCGACCTTGCAGAACATAAAAAATGAGGGGCACGTAGAACAAGGTAGCCCCAAAAGACTCAATGAAGCGAAAGAAAAGAGGGTCCCCGTTCCGAACGGGGCGTGTGTGCTAAGGGCACAACAAATGGCGACTCTACTGGAGAACGCTTCGGAGCATTCAAGGGATAAATATTCATTTAGGACCCAGAATCTTTGGTTTCGCAGACCAAGAGCAACTTCCAAAGATGAATCTGGGAGAACGAGATCCTTAATTGGGTCAGCTTACAGGACATCTCAAAAGTGTGTGTGAAGTGAGTTCATTCTTTTCCTAGGGATAGTGACTAGGGTTACCAATTCAACCGAGTGAGCTACATAAATCGTCTAACACTAAAAGTAACTTGGACATTGCCCCGCTACCAGTCAAGCATCCATAGCCCTGACGGAGTTGTCACTACAATCCCATGGATATTGTTCTACTGTCGGCCGGGTGTCCATAGCCCCGATAGAGTTATCCGAACACCCATACGGTCATTTATTTCCTTTTTTCAAAATTCCTTTTCTCTTTTTGCTTTAATATTGCACTTCTCTTTTTCCATTTAGTTCAACTGGGTAAGCATTGAAGCTTACAATGGGTTTGAGACTACAGTGGTCACTAGAGTAGACTTAAGATTTTTCACTCACTGGGGTGTCATAACAACCATAGTACGGTCCTTCAGAAGTTATTACTATGTGCTTTGTGCGAGATCCGAGATGGGGGTAAGAAGATCAAGCGAAGGGTCAAGCTCTGAGCAGAGTTCAAACAAGGAAATCATTTGCGGACAGCTTTCAAAGACTGATAATCTAGAGTGAATGTTTAGCCAAAGAACACAAAGAACGGATAGCAAAGTGAACCACTCATCAAGCAAGCATGGCCACCACAAAGGAGCAGGAAACCTCTTCTGAAAGAAAACCACCGGGAGGGAGAAAACAAAAAGTGACGCAAACAAAACACAAACAAGCAAGAAAACAACTACTCTAACCTATGTACAGGTATTTACAACAAGGAGCTCAAAGGAGCTCAAGCCTGGAAGTAATGTTTTAGGTGCTGCCCGTTGACTGGCAACAGGACATTCTCACCAGTTAAGGTCTTTAGGCAAAATGCATTATCTCCCAAAATCTTAGTTATTTGAAAGGGGCCAAGCCAAAGCTTGTCAAATTTGTTGTCTCCCCCTTTCTTCTCATGGGCCTTGTCCTAATATAGGACCAAATCTACAATTCTAAAGGCCTTAATTTTGGCTCGGCAGTCAAACCATCTTTTCACTACGCCCTGATGTTTGGCAAAATTTTCTATGGCACAATTTTAGACTTCCTCTAAATGCAAGAGTTCAGCTAACCGAGCTTCCCTACGATCTCCTCCCTTAGAAAAATTGTTGATAAACTGGAGAGTAGGAATCTTCAGATGGATGGGAAATATAGGTTCTAGGCCATAGATAAGGTGGAATGGGGAATCGCCAAGGGCGGCCTTGTGGCGGGTGCGATCAGCCCAAAGGGCGAAATGGAGCTGGGTATGCTAGTCCTTGGGATTCCTATCTAGCAACTTTTTGATCACAGTAATCAGGTTTTTATTCGTGGATTCGGCAAGGCCATTTCCCTAAGTGTAGTAATTGGATGAGAATTCGAGGGCAATCCCATACTCAAACGCCCAACTAGCAAATTTTAATGAAGCAAATGCAGGTCCATTATCACATACCAAAGCATACGGACAACCAAAAGAATTTAAAATAAAACTTTCTAGGAAATCAGTAACTACTTCAGTTGTGCATTGCTTACATACTATTGCTTCCATCCATCTAGTATAATAATCAGTAGCGGTAAGAATATACCTGTGTCCCACAGATGATGGAGGGCTTACCAGACCGACAAAGTCAAGACCCCATTGCGCAAAAGGTTTTACCTCCAACATGGGCTGTAGTGGGATAGTAGCATTCCTCTCCCTGGTGGCAGCGATCTGGCACATGTGACATGAACGAACATGGAAATGGGAATTCTTGAAGATAGTTGGCCAATAGTACCTTGCTCTCAGTATTTGATGCATTGTAGAAGAACCCGAACCATGGCCCGTGCCAAATTTATTGTGAAACTCCTTTAGGATGCACTTGGCTTCCTCCTTGTCGAGGCATCTCAGATAAATGCCTTCATGATTTTTCTTGTAGAGAATGGAACCCTACAGTATGTAGCCATTACTTTTCAATCTCAGGGCCCACTTTTGGACTCCCTACAGGTGCGGTGGACACTTATGATTCAGCAGATAGTAAATGACATCTTGGTACCATTCTCCTGGGGAGATATCTTCAAGCTGGTACTGTTGTACTGTGAGTTCGGATCCAGCCTCTGCTTCTGTTTCAGCAATTGTACGAGTGAGTTCCTACCCTCTCACCAGTTTCATCAGTTGGATCTCCATATCATACTCTTGGAGCAGGGTGACCCACTTAGCCCTTCATTCGCCCAATTCATTTTGCATGAGCAGCGTCTTTACTGTTGGGTTGAGGACAATGGCAAACACCTTGTTGCATAGAATGTAGTGCCTAAATTTCTTCACCCCTTGATGAGAGTGTACGCTTGCTTTTCAATGTTGTGGTAACGTAATTCAGCATCTTTGAAGGGAGCACTCATAAAGGTGATTAGATGCTCGTTTCCTTCATTGTCTTTCTGGGTCAACATTCTAGCACAAGAATGGTCTGAGGCAAATGAGTAGATGTAGAACGGCTTTAGATAATCTAGGCTAACTAACACAGGTGCCTTAGTAATAGCCTATTTTATTTCTTCAAAGGATTGTTTGGCATCTGACATCCATTCAACTTTGGCATCTTGTTTGAACATGGCATTAAGAGGTTTGACAATCTTTGCGAAGCCTGTGATGAATTTTTGGACAAAGTTGATCTTTTTGAAGAAAGATTTTAATTCCTTCTTGCTGCTCGAAGGCTGAATTTTAAGTAAGGACTCGATGCACTCAGGATCAATGGAGATTCCTTGTTCTGAAATGATGTGCTCGAGCAGCTTGCCTTCAGTCACTCTGAAAATGCACTTCTTGGGGTTTAGGGAAACCATGAACTATCTGCATCTCTGAAATACTTTGCATAAGTCAAAGATGTGATCGCCTCATATTTTAGAAAATATGGTCAAATCATCCATGTAGATGATTATGCACTTTCCAATTAGGTCTTTGAAGGTGATATACATGGCACGTTGGAAGGTGGCGCCCGCATTGATGAGCCCGAAATACATTCTTTTGTATAAAAACGTCCCCCACTTAGTGGGAAATACTGTCTTGTGACGATCCTCATATTACACTATTACCTAGTTATACCCAGAGTATCCATCGAGGAAGGACATCATCTGGGAGCTGTTGATGATTTGCAGCACCTCATCCAGCGAAGGTATTAGATAGTTGTCTTTCTGTGAGGCACGGTTTAGATTACGGAAATCCATGCACAATCTAATCTCTCTGTTCTTTTTCCTGACAGGGACCAAGTTGACCACCCATGTGGAGTGCCTGATAGGAAAAATTATTCTTGCTGAGAGAAACTTTTGCACCTCCTTATAAGTGATAGGCTCCAGCAAGGCATTGATAGGACGCTGTCGTTGGTGGAATGGCCTCACTTCTGCCTTGAGAGGGATGGTGTGTGTAATGATAGAGGTATCATATGTTTTTAAATATTGGTAGCTCCATGCCACCACATCATGGTATCTTTGCAACGCCTTTGTGATTCCCTTCTTTTCTTCAGGTGTGCACACTTTTATGATAAAAACATTCCTGGTATCCTTGGCTATCCCAAGGTTATGAGCATTGCACTAGTTGCTTATAGCCTCCTTTTTTGTTTGCTGATCCTGATCCCTAATCTGATCCAAATCAAATACGTGCTCTAGCTGAACCATGCCTCTGGGGATTATATTGGTTTTGAGGTTGATAACCCCCTCTATGTCTAATTCAGCCTCTTATGGATCAGTTTCATTGATTATTTGAGCTGCGAAGACATCAAAATTTGTGATGAACTAGAGGATATGCTTGTCATCATTGAAGACTTGTAAATGGGTAACATTATCTGGGACTAATGGCATGGATGTTAGCTCAACAGTGGATTTTTTGAGCCCAGACAAAGAGAGGGGTTGTAGAGTGCTGGCCACCTGAGCCAAGGCATAAGCTGTGTGATTCTGAGCATGACGGATCAATTATATGTTGAATGCATCTAGGCCCTCCAATAGGTCCCAGACTCTATGCCTATAGTTCATGAGCCTCCTATCATGATAAGAATACAACTTCCTGACCTGCTTAATTATGAGTGCAGAATCCTCGAAGACTTGTAGCACTTTTACGTTTTTCTTCAAGGCCATAAGAAGGCCAAGGACTAAGGCCTCATATTTTGCTACATTGTTGGTGCAATAAAACTAAAATTAGTGGGTAGCGAGAAATGTCTTACCCATTGGACTGATGAGTTCAAATCTAGCTCCAACTCCTTGCCTTGACTTTGATCCATCAAATCAGAGCATCCAGCATGCAGAGGATTCCTTGTCTTTAGGTCTGATTGAACTTCCGTTTCCTTTCAGCTGAACGGCAGGCCTTGTAATCTTAGGGGAGTTTTCCGGTTTGAGGCAATGATCAACAGGCGGTTCTGCTGGTGTCTCCTTTAGTGTTTCTGTTTTGGGGCAGCTGATTTTCTAATATTTTCCACTGCTACTTGGCACAAGCAACAGTCAAACTCGGAGTGAGCAACATTATGAACCCTACACCAGTTTGGTAATAAGAGATCCTGAAAATTTAGCCGGGCTCCTAGGCTAAGTTGATCTTTTGCACACTTTTCTATGAATTCCTGGAAGCCATTGACTAATCCCCAGTCGCCATCTTTATCAAGTTCATTGTCTGCTTCTACCAATGTTTCTGTGTTTGGGGGCATTCGTGTAGAACCGGTTGAAGGACTACATAATACCAGCAATACTTCATCTGCACTTTCTTCCTGAAGCCCGAGCCCATTTTGGTAGGTGAAAGGGCCATAATTCCCTAAGTCAGTCTTGGCAAACAACACCTCACTGAGATTATTATATTCATGATCATATACTTCATACAAGATTCATGGTCAATACAAATCTGATTTGGCAACCCCTTCTACGGCAGCCACATGTGAGAAAGGTCTATGGCAGTGTATCCATTAAGCGTCTTGGTGAACTCCCTTCCCAAAATAATTCCATAAGCATTAGGAATGTTCGCCACCTGGATATCAATGACCTATTGTATCCGTGGGTCTATGGCAATCTGCATCAGAATTTAGTTTATTTCACCCATGATGTTGATTTCTGTTTTATCCAGCTGGGTCACCTTTCTCTTTGAAGGCGTGGGAGTGATGCCGAGAGCCTTGCATATGGCCAAGGGCATGACATTGGCAGAGGCTCCTGAATCAAGCAGGTAGTTATGCAAGTTTTTTTCGAAGATCCTAATGGTGATCAGGAAAGGGGGAGTTTCCAGTCTCCCTTAGAGGATGCCCACAGGTGTGTCAATTTGAGCTATTTGGCCTTTATTCCTATCACTGCCTGTATCCTTGGCTTGCTTAAATTGCTGGTCCTTAGAAAACTGCCTAGCAGCCCTTTCCGGCTCCTTTTCAATTTGCTTACTTACTGACTGATTCACAAGAACATCCCTCCTTTTTCCAGTATTGTCCTGTGTCTCTGGTTCTTTCCTAGGCTCTTCAAAGGTTACCCTCTTAGCTAGGGTTTCTTGTGTCGGGTTAGAGGATAGAGCCCCATTCAGAACCCTAAAGAAATCATGTCTCACGGTAGGAACCTTGAGTAGTTCAAAGGCTGACAAACTAATTTTTACCTTCTTGAACTCTTCTGCTACATATTCACCCATTTGCTCGATTTTAGAGCTAAAAGCTTGGCCTATAGCAGAACTAGGGGTTTGGACCTTCACTTGCCTAGACGGATTTTGAGGTTGGCCTTGAGGCTAATTTTGCGACTAGTTTTGAGACTGGTTCTTGTTGAGGTATTGGACGGGTATGTGAGGTAGCCCCGGGTTATTACTGGCATTTGGATTAGGTGGTGTAGTAAAATTATTTGGTGGGGTAGAGGTTGTGAAGGGTCTGCCTACTTGTCTATTCCTAAGGAAGTAAGGACTCGACCGTTGATGGAACATGTGGACCTCATCCACAAATGGTTCTTCTTCATCTACCAGACCATTATCTACTGAATCAAAGAGTTGAGCCAAGGTTGGTTCATTACTTACCTCTTGCACTTTATCATCCTCAATGGGAGTAGGCTCGACTTTGGGCTCATTGCGGTCACCCCGCGGAAACAACACTTGATTGACTACCAGACACGAGGAATCATGGGGCTCCCACGGGATGATGTCCCTACAGTTAGCATTGTCGACTGTATTTTGTACCTCTACCTAGAAGATCTTAGTAGTTGTTTGGAACTCAGGACAATCCAGCTTGGAATGTTTGCTGGTTTTGTGAAGTCGACACGATCTAGATAAAGCTGCTTCAGCCAAGTATACACTGCTAGATGTTTTGTCCTTGCTTACCAGTTGATCAAATAGCATGGGGACACCACCATTATTGGGCCTGGTGTTCCATGTATGGTTCTACCTCTGAGAGGGTCTTCTTTCTATATTTTTCTTAGTGCTTTTCCCCCTCTCATAATTCTACCCAGAGGAAGTGTCTGCTTCTCGATTGTCTCTATTGTCTCTATTATCTCGGCTTTCTCGATTGAGATTAGCCTAGAAATTACGCTGAGAGGCCTGCAACTGGTTATTCTGGTTCTTTAGATGCGTCATCTCCATGGACATTTTCTTGATCATTTCTGTTAGTTCCTCCAGCTTGTCCTTCTCAGTTGCCCCCCAGGCAACGGTGCCAGATTGTGGAGAAAAGCAGGCGGGGCTGCCGGCTGATTTTGATAGGCCTGGGGAAAGTCTGGTCCCGATAGGTACAATGGCACCTAGAGCTATTGGGAGTATGCCTACTGTTGTGGAGCAATGTGAGAATAGTTGTACTGCTACTGGGACTACAAATAGGAAGACGCGGGAGGCGCATAATTCAATGGCTGCCCCGAATGTGGCACCATAGGCAATTGGGGTACCTGGTTTATAAGGGGGGTTTGATGAGCAAACACCTGATTAAGCCCCTAAATCTGTATCACGTGGGCGACAGGCCCAAAAGAGGGCAGCGGGCCAGAGATATTTTGCCCCGAGTCCGCACTAGCGACAACAGCTTCTGCATAGGTGGCTAGTAGGGTAGCGGGTGGTGGGCGCACCATTTTCACCAAGGCCAATGTAAGGTTGTCCAATGTCGCGTAGTAGACTAGTAGAGCTGCCGCATCATTATGGATGTATGGATTCTGAAGCCTCATGTGAGCCCGGTGGAACTGGTCATTGAAGGAGCCAATAGGTTCATTGACCTCCCTTCTAATGGACATGAACTGTTGGTAAAGGTCTGGAGGGTTGACAGGGACCTTGTATTTCTGTAGAAAGGCATTCTTCATCAGGTTCCACGAGGTTGATGGATCCCCTTGGTAGATTGATGTACCAGTAGAAGGCTTCATCTCCCAATGAATGCAGAAAGAGGCGACATACAACATCCTCGTGGTCCACTTGCATTTCGGTGATTGTCGTTTCGAATATCTTGATATGCTCCTCAGCTGTTCTTTGCATGTTGCATGGATGAAACTTCAAACAAAAGCCCTCCAGATTCTTGGACATATCATTGTAGACTACAAAGTGCATCGGCAATAGGTTATGTGCTATCCAAGCCATGGAGGATGGTGGAGGTGGTACTTGTTGTTTGAAAATAGGAATTTGAGGCTGTATTTGCAACACAACAATAATTTGGGGTTGCACTTGAGCTATGGCTGTCTGGACTGTGCCTTGGGCTGGAAGGGCCGGGAGAGGAGTGATCCCCTAGCTACCAGAGATAAGAGGTGCAAATGTAGTTTGGGATGGTTGGGTGGAAGATGAAGGCCAACCAAATGAAGGTGAGGGTGAAATGGGGGCAGATGGAATGGAGGAAGAGAAAGGGGCGACGCTACTTCCTTGTGCTCGTTTTTCCCTCGTGGGAGGCTGCAATTCTTCAAATTCTCCCTTATTTGGTGTTCATCGTAGAACTCTCTGAAACCTTTTTGGGGAGAATGATCCGATTTGATCCAGCTTCACTTTATCCCCTAACTTAGTATCTTCACCGTGGCCCTCCTTCTAGCACCAGTTCTGTTGATGGTATTTTTATGCACTACCTCTCTTGAAAGATAATCTCCCACAATCAAATTGTAGAACACTATCCCAAAGTCTCTCGGATGTTAGGTCATGATAGTGCTTAGATACCTCAGTAATTGATGTGATTTGCTAGAATCACAAGGCGGTCTTACAAAAAATACAAAGTGTGGACATAAAGCATGAAGTTGGATTTTGGAATAGAGTTCTTAGGATAAAGGCAATTATGTGTTGGCTATAGGTTCAAACAACAATCTTGGACTCCATTTAGTTGTTGGATTTAGCTTTACAATGTTCAATGAACCTTGGTATTGGTCAGTTACTAAAAAAAAAGGAAAAGGGAAAAGGAGGGGAAAAGTTCCTAAGTCTGAAGCTTGCAATGAATAGTGATAATGGAGTTCCTGCAATGGACAATTCCTCAAAACAATATCCCACTTAACCAGACATTTCACAGTATCATGGAAATTGTGTTATCTTCTAAGGGCTGCATATATTTCATCCTTCATCCACCACATACATGCATGAATCAAAGATAAAGATTTAGGGCAGCTTTACAATCAAGTCCAAGCTAACTTTGCACAGCTATCTTTCTTCAGCAAACAACAAAAAGTATGGACTAAGGGATCATCAACAAGGCAGGAATTTTCACAATCATCCAATAGCATTCCTAAGATTTATCCAAATAAAGTAAACAGCTAACTAAACAATCATAAGATCTAAGCTAAACATATGAAATTGGAGAATGAATCAAATGACATGAGGGAAATCAAGGAAATACACCAAGTCAATGATATTTCTTATAAATTTCTGCAGCATGCCTTTACAACAACTCAACTCTCACTTTTGCAAATGAGGGGAGTGCTCTATTTATAGTTTCCAAAAATTTAAATGAATGGCCAAGATTCATTTTTATTGTGTGGCCAAGATTCATTAGAAAATAGGGTTTCACCTACCCCTAAATAGATTTACAATTTAAAATATATTTTTGTCCCTTGCCTATTTCGTCTTCTAGTGGGTGGCACTATAGCTCTGTCATCCTGTAGCTAATTGATGTTTCCTTTACTGTAGCTACTCTTCAGGGAGGTCTTCTACCTTGGCTGGGCTGTCTTCTTGCTCCTCGGAGGCTACATGCTCTATATACTTGAGGATGACCACTTGGAGCTTGTCTATCTCGAGGATCTCACATCTTAACGCCTGGTAACTCCATTCCTTAGCGTTCTCCTCCAACCACTTCCAATTCTCGTCATACTTCGAGCCTTGGTCTTTGAACAACTTTGATCGGTCGAAGGCGTGGGCAACAAAACTCAGGAATTCCATTGTGATTTCTCCGGCTGTCCCGTCCTTCATCTTCTCCTGGAAGTATGGCTTGATCTTTTTTGCATCCATTTGTACCATGGGCATATCATAGCCCATCATCAGCTTAAGGTATTGGGCACATTCCGCCCAGATTTCCTTGATCCACTCAATATCTAAATCCACCTTGCTCAAAATTTGCTCTAACCTCTCCTTCTGATTGTCAAGGTCTCTGCGCCACACATCCACGAGCCAATGATCTTCTTTCTTTAGTTCTAGCTTCTCTTCCCATGTGTCCTCAGGCATATGAAGGATGAATTCAATTCTCAGGAAGCTGGAGTTGTATGTCAGAGGGAAATTGGTGCAGAGCCTCTTAGTACTCTCCAGGGACTGGATCAGGTCCAAGAACTTATTGGCTGTTCGCATAGCCCTACTGATTCCCATGTTTCCAATGTATGTGACCTGTTGGAATCAATCCTTGGTTGTTTTCTCTAAGTTCTTCCTCTTCTCCATCTTGTCAATATGTTCTTTGGAGAGCAACTACAGTGCGACTGTGGAGGTAGTGGGCAGGTCATCCACTGAGGACCATTGTTGCATGTAGTCGGTTAGGGCAGCAACCTGTGCTTTGAGCTCATCCTTGGATGCCTTATCCTGCTTGATCAGGTGCACCACCGTGGCCACTAACACTTCTAGGTGTTCAACCTTTTGCTCCCTAGTTGCTGTTCCCAAGTCAATGGTGGAGATATTATAGCTCACCCCTGCCTGGCCAATAGTAGGTGTTGCAATTTGTGCTGCTCGAGAGCTGGAAGCATCCATTGTTATCTTAGACTAGACCTTGGGCTTCTTCTCCTTCTTTTTTGTGCTTAGTGATTGAACCAAGATGGCCTCCAATCTCGCCCTTGGGTCCTTCAGCACTGGGGTTGTCTTCTCAAGTTGTTTCTCCAACCAATTGGGCATGGCAGATTTATCCTTGGGTGCATCATGGCTGCCCTCACCCTTCTTCATCAAAGGCAAGACCTATGCCTCTTTCTCCTTTTGGGGTTCTCCCTTTCCCTTGGTAGCTTCCTCCTCCTCGTTGGAGTCTTGAATGAATACGAGGCGCTTAACGGGCAGCTTGGTGGACAATTGCCGGGTGGGACTTTCTTCTTTCGCTGCCTCCTCCTCCTTCTTCTCTTTAGTAGCCTTGGCCTCAGGGCTCTTGACAACATGGGTCTCATTCTCGGATAAATCCTTTTGTGGCTACTCCTCTGGTGGCTGCCCCTCTTCACCAGGTGGTGACCTTTCCGCCTCCTCCCCAACGTCCTTTGGCTGTTGTGCCATCTCCTTTTCAAGGTCTCCATTGAAAGTCTGGATGATTTCCTTGGCACCCGAGCCACCCTCTTCATCACCACTCTCAGAAGAGCCTATCTCCTCCTCATAAACCACCCTGTCAATGGTTTGATGCTCGTATTCAGGGTGCTCGTGATACTTGTCAGCCTCCTCCTTGATAGACTTTGAGGCTTAGAACTCTTGCTCCTCCAACTCTTTTGAGATTTGCATTGTAGCTTCCACAGCTGGCTACCCTGTTGGTGGTTGTGAAGGCTGAGCTGTCGCGAGGGCTTGGGCAAGGGCTGCCTGGAGAGCTAGGTCCATTAGGATTTGTGAGAGCTCAGGGGGAAGACTCTGCATGTGCCTCGTAAGGGCCTCGGGTATAGTGGAAAGGGGAATAGGTGATGTTATTGATGACAGAGGGAGGGATGTAATTGGAGACATGGTGGCAGAGGAAGGAGGAGTGGTCATGCTAGAAGAGGAATCAATGATGACTACTGACCTAGCTGGGGGCGAAGGGGCAAGATGGACTGAAATGTTCACCACGGGGGGAGATGAGGCGACCGCAGTCAAGGAGGTGGGCTGTGCACCAAGAGGGGCAAGGAGAGGCTGCAATTATTTTGTAGCCACTGTCTGCTTGAGCCTTTTGGGAGATGAGCCTCCTATTTCCTTCTTTGCTTGCTCCTTGGGATCTGCAGACTGCGCAGTCTCTGTTCCTTTCCTTTTTTGAGACCTAGTGACTGGAGGAGATTTTGAGGTCTCACTAGTTGATGCGGTAGCAGCAATGTCCTCAGTGGCACTTGGCTCACTCTTGAGCCCCTCATATGTTAGGACTACTCCTTGTCACTTTAGTTGCACCACCTGCCCATCGACTCACTCATTAGTGCGAGTTATGATTGGCTGGGTGATGGTGTCTAGGTTGTCGACCTCCTGCTCATCCTAGTTGATCGATGGTATTGGCAGGTTGGCAATCGTAGGGTACCTCAGGTGCATGATCATGGACTCATCTTCCTCGACTTGGTTTGGTACCGGGAATGGTTGCACTCTTCTCAAGAACTATATGGTCATGCACATGGAGTGCCTCATGCATACCTCTTTGTCATCAATGCAATCTACCTAGAAATCTTCAATGTGGTATTGGTGGGCATATGCCGGCCCCAGCGCTTTCCTGACATGGCCATGTCGGTCCATCCGCAGGCGAGCCATGTACCAGTCAAAATTATATTCCTTGAGCTCCTTCTTGGAATACTGGCACATTGAGATGTTTGTAGTCGATACAGGCCCTGGCCGAGGGTCATAGGGTAGGAGATCCCCATGATGTGTTTATTGCTGAAGATGGCTTGGATGTGTTGGAGCTACCAGAAAAGCTCCAGGAGGATGATCCTATCATTTGGATACCGCGACAATCTGTTTGGCTGCTCTATGAAACCTTGAGCCTGGATGTATGTAAACTTGGGGAACTAGATGAATAGGAAGGGATATTCCTTCAGGAGCGCCCTGGTGCTGTGGGAGACCCTCCTCTTGAAGTCTCTGGCAATCAATCTAATGATATGGCCAATGAAGGCATCATTGACCCGACAGTACTCCTTGAAGTTGCGGTATTGGAGTTGAGGGTACTTGTCAAACAGTTTGATCCCTCACTTGTGCCCCTGATCCGGTGCCACAATTAACCTACTGTATTGTCTTTGACCTATCAGGGAGTACACCAGGTAGGAGGTCATATAGAATTTAGAGCTCTTCTTGACATTGAAAAATTGTTCATGGAAGTAATTGCTAATGATGCCTCCCTAGTCAAATGAGACCTTGGTGTTAACGTCCTCATTCCCCCATAGGATCTGCTTAATGTAATATGCCATCCACTTTTGGAAGTAGGCGGCTGCTGGGAGACCCATGACCCTGCTCAGCATAGTTATTAGGTCGTGGTAGTCTTCGTGGAAATTGCTACATAACAGTTCTTAGGGAAACTTCGCAGTGCTGCCCTATTTCTCCTTAAGCCAAAGGAGGTTGATTGATTTCTTACATCCTGACAGATTAGCATTCCATGCAGCTTGGCATTGTTCCAAAGTGGGGACCTCCATATGTGGGAATGTGGGAATGTCGAATGTCTTCGTGATTCCATCCGGCAAGATGTCTGTGAGGATGTTTCCCTCCTTATCCACAATTGTTCTGGTGTCTGTTTGATAGGCTTCTTGGCAGGCCATCACTAGTTCGGGTACCACGAGCGAGGGAGGGAAACCAGCAGCCTTGGAAATTCCACTCTGTCATATTAGTCTGGCATTCTTTGTCATAGGGTTGACCTTGACCCTCTGAGTGAACTCCTCTATGTCAACCTAGCCGATGTTGGTATCTGAGATCTCCTTCCAGTCCATTGAGACCTTTGACTAGAGCGGCTCACCCTAGAACTGGTACTTCATTTGATCTTTATCTTCCTTTCCCTGAGGGGTCCTTCCTGATTTCTTGCCCTTGTCCTTTTCAGTGGAGGCCCCTGAAGTTCCTGCAGTTGATTCCATATATTTTGCATGCAAAGGAAAAGTTAGCAACAAAACATCAAAAGCATTCATGTTAGTCCATATCTCAAAGATAACACCTAAATAATTAATCGAGTATATCATAAATTTTATCCCTAGATGTTATCGACCTTTGTTTCAGGGCATATGGACAATCTGGGCCTTGAGGCCAGACTTCCTTGGAAGGAATGCTGTCTGGAAGGGAAAATGCAGCCAAAAGTTCCCGGAGACCCTTCTTGGCCAAATTTTAATGTTTAGGAGAACCTTGATGGAGAAGAGCACAATTTAAGACGTGGGTCGAAGTTAGATTCTGGATTTGAGCTTGTTTGGGTCGATCTAAGGGGGGCCGGAGATTTCAAGATGGGAAGCTATCAGGAGATGGCCGTTGCAAATGGCGGATAGCGGGCAGAAATCTGGTGGTGGAAGTCCGAGGCCCAAGACTTAGAGGACAAAAGGTGACCGACATGAGGTTTGTCATTTGGGCCCGACGGCGTTTGGCGTGGCAGGGTCTGGAAGATGGGAAGATGTGACGCGCCGGTCGCCGTGAGATTTTTGTTGATTTAAACGGTGGTAGCGAGGAGTGGCCCGGGGCTTGGAAGGTGGGGAGCCGATAGGGATCCGCCGTTGAAGACGGTGGAACCGTCACGGAGTTCCTGGAATGAAACTCCAGATGGCTGGGCCCGGAAGGTCCCAAGGTAGTGAGGAGTTACGGCAAATGGAGGCCCAGGCTCTGAAAACTAGGCCAACGGGGTGAAGACTCCACGGGAGGAGATCCAAGGACTTCCGCAGATGGAAGTCCGGGATCCAAGACCCTGGGACGTGAAAGTCATCTTCATGAAATAATAGGCCAACGGCAGAGCGAAAGGCGGGGTCCGGGGGTTGGGCGGTAGATGGGAATTCACCGAAAAGGCATCATCATTTGAAATAGTCAGAAAATCAGCCACAGAGGCCCGACATCCGGGGCCCGAAGGTGAAAATGATGCAATCAATTTCATGCCACCCAAGAGTTAACGGCGATGGTCAAGGCAGAGGCCAGGGCACTGGAAGTCAGTAGGGGTTTGCCGTCACGGACGGTGAGCTCGCGACGGAAGTCCAGAGATGGACTTCCAAGGCCTAGGGCCCAAAGGGGCCGACGCCGCCCCAAAAACTTTCAACGAGTTTTAAGTGGAGGGCGGCAAGGCAGGCCCCGAGGGGTGGGAAGATGCCCGGAGAACGCTGCAGAGGACGGCGATGGATATTTCAGGACCCGGAAGCCGGGAGGCAGTGGCATGTTTGCAGATGAGGCGCGGTGAAATGCTAGAGAAACCCCGGTCAGGGAAACCCGACGGACTAGGCCCGGCAGGAAGGATTACCACTTCGACGAGAATTTTGAAGTTTGGATTCTAACAGTGAAGGCTGGGCTCGAACCCGGGGTAACAGATTACCCTGCGTGAAGAACAGCTGCATGACCAAAAAGTCTCGAGTCGACGAAGAGGGAAATTCTGATAGGTTTGTTGGGTTTTAACACATCAGTTATGGGCATGATTTAGTGTTCTTCAATTTCATGGCACCCTAGCTATTTGTTCAATTATTTAGATCTTTCAGAATCATGAAAAACACAAACAGGAGGGCAAATGGGCCACCTACCTCGAATATGCAGAGCGAGGGGGATGTGGGATCTGTCGGGGGTCAATGGAGTGAACTTGTTGTTGAGGATTGTGACGCTACTAATCATGATGGGCTCCAGATGATGGTCTATCCAATTCGCTCCAATTCCTGCTTATGAAAATGATTTGGGCGGGTTGGGCATTTTATACCCCAACCGCCATTAATACCAGCAATAAATGATTGTACAACCGCAGGAAAAGTTAGTGAAATTAAAAATTAGGTCGGTGGCGGCAGCAGCAAACTCGGGGCCCAGTGGCTAGGAAGACGTGAGGTGGGGGCTGCCGTAAGACATTCGCGTTGATTAGGTGACAACAGCAAAGAGGTTCTCGGGGCCCGGAAGGAGGGAGCCAGCAGGGGTCTGCCGTCAAAGACAGCGAAACAGTCATAGAGTTCCTAGGACGAAACTCTGGATAGCCGGGCCCAAAAGGTCCCACGGCATATAGGGATAAACGAAAGCACCGGTAGACAAAACCCAGGTGGGGCCCGAGAGGCGAGCGGCCGGCAGGGGCTCGCCGTCTCAGACGGTGAGCCCGGGATGAAAGTTCATAGATGAACTTCTGGGGCCTGGGGCCCGAAGGGGCCGACATCACCCCAAAAACTTTCGACGAGTTTTAAGCAGAGGGTGGCAAGGTGGGCCCCGAGGGGTGGGAGGATGCCCAGAGAACACCGTAGAGGATGGCTATGGATAAAAGGGAAGCCCAAACAGTGAACCATAGACACCCGGGCTTGAAGGGGCCCAGGGCCGTTTAGGACCAAAATGCCAAAGGAATTCCTCGAGGCCCCGAAAGGCAGAAAAATACCCAAAAGAACAGGCATGATTGATTTATGATGAAACCTTGGAGCCACATCGACCATGTGGAACATCAAAAAAGAGGGGCATACAGAATGAGGCGACCCCAAAAGACCCGACGAGGCGAAAGAAAAGAGGGTCCCCATTCTGAACGGGGTGTGTGTGCTAAGGGCACAACACTATACAGTGTCTTATGGGACATCAATAAATTGTTTTAAGTCTGAAATTTTGTTTGCAGCTTGTCTATCAGGTTTCTAGCACTCTAAAAGCAACAAATGCACTTTCCAAGTGATATCACTATGGTTGAAATCATATCACTTATAAAGGGACCAAGTGATGCTCATTTACATGTTCCTTAATCTAATAAACTAGAAAACCAACAACCTTGTGCGTATTGACCAATAACTCTCCCTGGCAAAGCTACATTCAGCAATCTCAAACTATAAATTAGTTTGTTTTCTTGGAAAAACATCTTTCTTTGTTGCTTGCCTAAAAGCTCTTGGCTTGAATTCCTCATTAATATCCTTTACATATAGTAATTTTTTCATCGCTAATCAAAACAAACATACCATTAAAAATATGAAGTAAAATTCATAGAAAAAAAATCATAGATGAAAAACTTGCCAAAAACCTAGCGCTTTCAATTTTACAAAAACAATTTGCTATTTTCATTTTGTTTGAGACTATCAGTATCAGCGCATTCCACATGAAGATGCCATTTTGTACCCAATTTTCTTTCAAATCAATCAAATACAACTAGACTCAACTTGTTTCTTGCATATATTAATTTGTTGACTCATTGAATTCATCTTATCTTTGAATAATGCAAAATAAATGTGTTTTTAGTGGAGTTTAAGCAATTTTTAAAGCTGCTAAGTTTTTTTCCACAATAATCTTCTTGCTACACAAAATTTCATTTTTTTTATACATATTTTATTTTGATGCATGGTGGATCCCTCTTGCTTGCTTTATAACTATGTATGCATGTCAACCTATAAAAAAATTGAATATTTGTGTTGTAACTAGTTAACACACTTAACAAACTTAGATACTCATTGACATTTGCACACAAGAAATATGTACGAGTTTATCATAATAGTGTTCTCGTTGTTGACTATAATGTTGTGTAAATATATTGTCTTTAGATAGATGAACTAAACCTAGAAGGAACCACCATTAGTAAGAGGCAACAAAACATGATCTAGATAACTATTGCCATATTTAATGACAAAAGTTTCATCAATCTTTTATAGCTTCCAAGGATCTTAAAAATAATAAGTCTTTTGGAAAAACCCATGATAATTTTTTTTAGAACATGTGGACAACTTGTTAGAAAAATCTAATTATCACACAAAAATATAGTGAATCTTCAATTTAGATTAAATAAATTTAAAATAAAATATTAAAGACTATCAAAGTTTAAAGAATATATATTTGTATTGGCTATAGGAAAATTCACTGCGAACAATTTACCATTGAAAAATTCACCATTCGTGGAGGTGAAAAAGATGTTGGAGGTGAATTTTCCTGTTACCATTTGGGATTTATCTTAAATATAATTTAATGTATGTGCATTCATATATTGATCTAGCATTTTCTTTATGATCGCTATTTAAAAGTATAATTATTTAAAAAAAACCTCAAATAAAAATATCTAAATGTATAACTTACAAGTTGAGTCTTCAAGTGCAACATCTATATTTGCACAATCCAACAATTGAATTGTAGGCTTAGAAGGATCATTTGTAGGTACCTAAATTTCAACTGCACCTCCCTCTTCAAATACATTGCCAATTTTATCAAGCTCTTCTAAAGTTGATTCATCCACCCTCCAAAGTTGTGACATGGAAGGAATCATTTAGTTTGCTTAACCATCTACTGCAAGTATCACAAGGAAAACATTATTAATTCTACATATAATGCATGATTTATATGTGTATAATCAAATAAAATCAAGGTAAAATGCATGAATTTATAGTATCAACCATCAAATACATAAAACTAAAACCCTAAAGACTTTAATCTAATAATGAAGCATAAATGAACATAGAAACATAAACAACAATAATAAAAATATTACCATATTCATACACCATGGTTCGTTTCCCTTCTCCATTTTTCTTTATATGCTTGCATAATAAAGCAGTATTACCATAATTCATATGCCATGGTTGAATCACCTTCATTTCTCTTCTCCTTTTTGCTTTATATGCTTGTTTGTCCTCAGATTTGTAGTATGAAAGAATAAGCCTAGTGATAGTGACAACAAAATATCAAAGATAATGGTTGTCTAGGGTTTGAAATGAAAGGAATAGGTCTCTTTAATAGAAACCAAAATATGAATGAAGGGCTAAGATTGAATGATGAAGATCAATGGATAAGATTGGTTTGAGAAGCAAGGAAATAGGGTTAGGGAAAAAATAGTGTTTAGTTAAGGATGGCCGTGGAGATTAAAAGGTAATAAAATATTATCGAGGGTGAAATTATTTGAGATGAGAGATAAGATTTAGCACAAAAAAAGGTGGCTATAGCAAATTAAATAATTTTATAATTTTGGAGGAAAAGTGAATAATTAAATAATTATAATTATTATTTAATTATGAGAGTGGAGGAAAAGACAAATTAGTAAATAATAAAAAATAATTATTTACTAGTGGAGTGAACATTGTGGAAATTAAATTGTGCAAGAAAAGGCTAATGAATAATTAAATAATTAAAATAGTTATTTAATTATAGTAGGAAAAAAAAAATTAAATAAATGAGAATTTATTTAATTATAGAGTGGAAGGATTAATTAGTGATGCAATTAAATAAATATTAATTAGTCAAGGAAGAATAAAAGGGGAAAGTGAATTAATTAAATAATTAAAATTATTTAATTAATAGAAGAAATATGAATTTAGACTATAATTAAATATTTACTTAGGTAGGGAAGAAGGGGATTTGATGTGGAAAATGGTGTTTGCAGGCCTAGGATATTTTTTTAGTGTCTTTATTTTTCCCCTCTTTGATACAATGTGAAGTCACTTGAATGTTGTATCAAAGAAATTCAGCTCAGAATATGGGCCCTCTTGTGCCATGATGAAGATGAGATAGACCTATGCCCCCTTAGAAAATTTTGCAAATTTTGAAAAACTTTCAAAATTTTTGGAAAAGTTATTTTGATAAACAAAAGATATTTACAATAAAAAGACTTTAGTTTCAAGACCTTTAGGATATTCACATTAGGGTTTTGGACTCAACATTGGATGCCCGTTTAGTAGAAACCCTACCCTATGGGGCTATAAATAGGATTTTGGGTGTAAAATTGGTCATTTGTGTATTTTTACTAGAGTGAATAGTGAGTTCTGAGAGTAACTATGCTATAGAAATGTTTTTAAGATATCGCTTGTACCACACTCCTTACATCACAAATTCATAGTTTGTACCTACAAACAACTAGAGGGATCCAAGGATGCAATGCAATGAGGGAAAGTAGATGCAATGCACATTGTGTGTTGCATTTGTTATCACATTCATTGCAAATGGGAAAGTTCTCCACATATACTCAATGTAATGCATTTGTTAGTTAGGGTTTGTCAAATGTATTGTGAAGTAACTGTTAAGTGTGACACATGTGATTCATGTAACAAAAAAGTGGTTTGGAATGATTCAAGTGACAATGTGAGTCACATGTGAGTGATTATGTGATGCATGTGTATTGATGTGACACAATTGCTAGTTTGTATACTGCAAGTGATTTGTGTGATGCATGTATTAGATCGTACAATGTAATTAAATTTGTAAGTCACATATGTAAATGTATGGCATAGTTTCCTAGTGGTTTGCATTTGTTAGGCCATTTGATGCAATTGACTAGTGAGTCACATTTCTTAAATAGTGCAACATATTTTCTTGATTAGGTTTTTGCCCCAGTTTTGGAAAAAATTTCTTCTATGCTCAAGGTCAAATAGGGTTGGCTAGAGTTTTCAATTGATGCAATGTCCTTTCTTGTGATCATAGGTGAGATACAACCCCATTTATGCTTGGGAGAGTTGGTCGTCTACTTTCAAACTATGAGATCAACTACTTGATGATGAGAGAGATCAATTGCATGCCATTAGCTTATACTGTGCTACTTTCATGCCCATGATTAGGGGTAATAGGGGATCACTAACTGTGCTAGCTGAGAGGTGGCACTCAGATGCCAACTCCTTCTACCTATTGAAAAAAGAGGCTCCACATTGGAATTGGTAGATGTATGGTGGATTATGCAAGTTCTAATTCGTGGGGGACCAATTTTTACATGATCCCAAGCATGGATTTGATACCATCCATAGGTCGTTTCATTATGAGGAAATTGTGAAGCTCAAAATAGAGGAGTATGAGATCCGATGGGATGTGCTATCTCATAGATATGAGAGACTCGTCGTGGTTCTATGCATTATGATGGGGGGATCGTCATTCTTGACGAACAAGGACATAGATTACCTATTGGATGGGGAGATATGTTGATTGGCATGATGCCTCATGGGATGTTGTATGTGTGGGGGCCATTCCTTCTAGCCATGTTATACTTTTAGTTGCATAATGTTTCCTATAGAGGGGCACAATCAATCAATTGTGAGACAATATTGTTTATGATCTAGGCTTGGGAGCACATTGTTATGTTTTGACCTCTTTTTGGGAGATAGCTAGGATCAAGGATGCCATATGTGTTTTTGTATGGAGGAGTAGTCACACATACTAGGGTTGGTGATGTAGGGTATTGGCATCATGCCATTGATTTTCTTACTTCATTTGTTTGGACCGTATTGGGATTGTTAGCCATGGAAGGATGACAAAGAGCATTTTCCCTATTGTTAGTAGGAATGTTATCTAATTTCGAGGACCATGCAATCATTACACATTATCAAGTGGTACCTTCTAGAGTGGGTGCTCAAAAAATTTAGGGAGTGAAAAAGGCTTCACATTGGTACAATTGAGTTTGTTAGGTCCTTGCAAAAGATCACTTAGTGGGGACAAATGATCAACGTAGTGACGACAGAGCAAGATATTGACACTTTTTAGCCTATTTAATGGGGTGTTTCTGCAACGGTTACTAATGTGGAGGTGATTCTTGAGTACAATGTGTGGGGGGTCATGCACAAGCTTGATCCATTGATTGATCAAGATTAGTCTTCCACATTGGAGTGGAGGGGTAGAGTTTTATGTGATAGATTCAAGGATAGTGGATAAGGGAGGGGAGGAGATTGAGGTAGAGGAGGAAAGGGTGATGATGGTGGAGATCATGGTAGAGGAGACAAGGAAGGGTCAGGAGGAGGAGGGATAGAGGATAAAGAGTAGTTAGAAAGCTCTCACCTATTAGGGAGGAGGCCAAGTAGGATGGTTTGTGGGTTGAGGAAAAGTAGGAGGGACCCAAACCAAAGGGAGAGCAAGAGGTGGCCATGTAGGAGGTCAAGTAGATGGGGGAGGAGGAGAGAGTAGTTTAGGAGGGGATTGTGATGGGAGAGCATCTAAGTGAGGGCTCTCAAGATGTGCATATTTTGGAGGCTATGGAGGAGGTAAAGGGAGACATGTTGTTGGATCAATATATCATAGATTTGTAGGCATGACTCTAGGCTATGGATGCATGGATCTAGGGATTATAGGTTGAGGTGGATAGGCTCACCATTAAGAGATACCATGGCCATCATTAGGAGACAAAGAGCCAACGAATAATATCTAGATTTTATTTTAACTATCAATAGACCTATGCCCGAGCTAGGCCATTAGTTCTTCTAGGTAGGATAGGATGATCAATACTACAATGATTTATATGAGTGTTAGGTACCATCGACATAGAGGGCATCGAGCTACACACAAACCCAAAGCCATAGCAGGTTACACTCTCACCAGACTTAGAGTGGTGGAGGATACTATTAGCCTAGGCCCTCTCCATATGGCCGACCATTGAGATAAGGACAAAGGGTTTCAGGATCATAGCCATAGTAGGAGACCTTCCTCTTTAGGACAATCTACTTTAGGAGATATGGACAACTTAGGATAGCCTTATTTTATACATGTATTGGATAGTGATATTTTTTATTTTGAGCCTATGAGCTCCATTTTGAGATGCATCATGATATTTTACTATGACACCATTTTTGATATATATATGCAAGATGCATGATTTTGGCAGTGAATTACATGATTTATGTTCCTATGTTATATGCATGTCTATGTGATCGATTCTGATGCTTATGATGTTATGCATTTATATGATTATGAGATGATTTATATGTCATCATACATTATGGATTTATATTATATGGTTTATGCTTGTATATGTGATTTTCTATGTTATGATGTATGGATGGATGCACTTAATTTACCTTTATTGTATTTTTTATGTTATCGATTCATTATGATTATGATGTAATGAAATATGAATTTTGGACATGTGTGTAAATGCAACAATATGTATGATCTCTTTCTTATGGTACGCAAGGAATATGTAGGAGGGTATGTGCATGATCATCATGGAAAAAACAGGCCCTTAAGTGGCAATGAAAATTAAGAAAAATCAGAGTTAGACAACTTGACATAAAAATTTGAATAAGTTATCTATATTATTTCAAAAATATGTAAGAATAGAATATATGAAAAATTGAGTGTAGTTTCTAAACTAATGGGTTTTAAAAAAAAAATCTATTTGGTGAAAATTTGAAATTTCAATGCAATAGTACTTAAATTTCACAGAAAAAATTAGAAGTAGGTGTTTGTTTGACCACCCTAACCATAGTAAAATGATAATATTTTTTTATAATATTTTAGATATAAACAGATGACTCATATCCGAATGTGATGCATATTTTTTTGTAATTTTTTTTCCAAGTAATTAATTAATTATGTTTTCTTTATTACAACTTTAAAAAAATATAAAACATCGTATGTTTGACCACACTAACTTGGTCAAAACTTCATGAAATTCATTTTTTTTAATCTTATAGTATGTGAAACATACAATGTGATGCATGTTTTGGATTAAAAAAATGTGATACCATTTGAAAGCTATAGATTTTTTTCAATCAATGTATTAATAAATACTTTAGTTGTAATTCTAATAAAAAATGAATAATTATTATTTATTAGATTCAAAGTAAAGTATAATTTATATTGGTGGAAAGCTGAGAAACTCATTTACAAACCCTTTTCATTTCATCAATTTTGGGTAAAAAATAGTCACCAGCCATATGGGCGAAGTCTAGAAAAGCAAGGTAAGCTATTAAACATGTTTTTTGTGTTGACTTCTTAGGATTGACAGGTTCAAACCAAATTCCAAAGCAAACTCAAGGCTAATTCCTAGGCATTAAAATTTGTGTCAGACATATCGGATATCTGATTCAAATTGGCTATTAGATTATCAGATATCCGATTCAAATCAAATATTTGATTTGAATTCGATATCTGATATGTTTTAGATATGAGTTTAAAAAATGTACTTATACAATTTATTATATATGATTTAAAAATTCAATAAAGTTTATAATTTAATATATAATATACAATATAGTTTAATATATAATATATAGTTTATGATAATCTCTTACCAGATTATGTATTTAATATATAATATATTAAATTATTATGTATAAATATATATATATATATATGTATATATTACTAATATATTAAATATTTAAATATTATTTATTTCCCTCTCTCCCTCTCTTTCTCTCCCAAGTCTCTCACTCAGTCACTGCTATCTCTCTCCCCTCTACCCTTAACCCTTAAAACCTCTACCCTCTACTCTCTCTCTCTCTCTCAAATCTCTCTCCTAACCCGCTCTCCCTCTCTCAGGTCTCTCTCTCTCTTGCTCACTCCCTCTATATCTCTCCCTCCACTCTTAACCCTAAACCCTAAACCCTTAACCTTTAAAACCTAAACCCTTAAACCCTCTACCATTAACCATATATGCCCTCTATCTCTCTCCCACTCCCTCTCTCTCTCAAGTCTCCTTCTTACCCCCTTTCCCTCCCTCTCTCTCTAAAGTCTCCCTCGTACCCCCTCTCCCTCAAGTATCTCTCTCAGAGTCACTCCCTCTATCTCTTTCCCCTCTACTCTTAACCCTTAAACCCTCTAAATCCTCTACCCTCTACCCTCTCTCCCTCTCTTAGGTGTATATCTCTCCCTCAATCCCTCTACCCTTAATCCTAAACCCTAAACCCTTAACCCTTAAACCTTCTACCCTCTATCTCTATCCTATTCTCTCTATCTTTCAAGTCTCTCCATTCTACCCCCTCTCCCTCTCCCTCTCTCAAATATTTGTCTCTCTCATAAACTCCCTTTATATATTTCCTTCCACCCTTAACCCTAAACTCTAAACCCTTAACCCTTAAACTCTCTACCCTCTACCATTAACCCTATATGCCCTCTATCTCTCTCCCACTCCCTCTCTATCTCAAGTCACTCTCTCAGAGTCACTCCCTTTATCTCTTTCCCCTCTACTCTCAACCCTTAAACCCTTTACCCTCTACCCTTTACCCTTAACCCTCTACCATATCTCTCTCTCTCCTTCCTACTAGCCTTCTCCCTCTCTCTCTCTCTCTCTCTCTCTCTCTCTCTCTCTCTCTCTCTCTCTCTCTGTCTCTCTCTCTCTCTCTCTCTCTCTCTCTCTCTCTCTATCACTCCTCCTCTGTCTCTCTCCTCTGCCCATGGCCACTGTCTCAGGCGGCAGCCATGAGCCGCTAAGCCATATGACCCTCTGCCTCTGTCTCTCTCCTCTCTCTCTCTCTATCTCGTCTCTCTCACTCAGTCAGCTCCTGTCTCTCTCCCCCATCCTAGCCTCCTATCTCTCTCCTCCTACCTGCCTCTGGTTTCACTAGCTCCTCTATCTCTCCTCTATGACCCTTCAGCCCTTAGCCCTAGGCCATGGCCATGCGACCCTCTACCCCATACTCTCTCTCTCTCTCAAGTCACTCCCTAATATCCCCTCTCCCTCTATATCTCTCCCTCTACTCTTAACCCTTAAACCTTATACCCTCTATCTCTCTCCCATTCTCTCTCTCTCTCTCTCAAGTCTCTCCCTCATACACCCTCTCCCTCTCTTAGGTGTCTCTCTCTCAGTCACTCCCTCTATCTCTCCCCTCTACTCTCAACCCTAAAACCCTAAACCATTAAACCATCTACAATTAATCCTATACCATCTACCCTTAACCCTTAACCCCCTCTCTCTCTATCCCCTACCCCCTCTTCCTCTCTTATGTCTCTCAGAGTCACTCCGTCTAGATCTCTCTACCCTCTACCCTTAACCCTTTACCATCAATCTCTCTCTCTCTCTCTCTCTCTCTCTCTCTCTCTCTCTCTCTCTCTCTCCCTCCTGCCCTTAGCCCTCTCCACTAAACCCTCTACCCTCTCTCTCACTCACTCCTCCCCTCTACCCTCTACCCTTAACCCCTCCTCTTTCCCTCTCTCCATCACACCCTCCAACCCCCTCTCATTCTCTTAGGTCTCTCTCTCTCTCTCTCACTCACTCCCTCTATCTCTCCCCATATACCCTTAACCCTAAACCCTTAACCCTTCAACCCTAAACCCTTATAACCCTCTACCCTAAACCCTAAACCCTAAACCCTATACCCTTAACCCTTAACCCTTAACCCTTAACCCTTAAACCCTCTACTCTCTACCATTAACCCTCCCTTCCTTATCCCTCTCCCACTCCCTCTCTTCCTCTCTTTCATTGACTTCCTCTATCTCTCAAGTATGTCTCAAGTCTACCTCTCTCTCACTCACTACCTATATCTCTCTCCCCTATACCCTTAACCCTTAACAACTTTTACCCTTAAACCCTCCACCCTCTCTCTCTACCCTCTCTCTCCCACCTACCCTTAACCCTTAAACCCTCTACCCTATACCCTCTACCCTAAACCCTAAACCCTTAACCCTTAAACCTTCTACCCTCTACCATTAACCCTCCCTTCCTTATCTCTCTCCTACTCCCTCCCTCTCTTTTATTGATTCCCTCTATCTCTCTCCCCTCTACCCTTAAACCCTCTACCCTCTTATCTCTCTCTCTCTCTCAAGCCTCTCCCTCCTACCCCTTCTCCCTCTCTTAGGTCTCTCTCTCACTCACTCCCTATATATATCTCTTCCTCTCTTAGGTCTCTCCCTCTTAGTCACTCTCTCTACTCTCTCTCTCCCTTTCCCTCTCTCTCTCTCTCCCTTCCCCCTCCTAATTCTCTCTCTCTTCCCTTCTCTGTCTCTCCCTTTCCCTCTACCCTTTCTCTCTCTTACCTGCCCTCCACCTCCTGATTCTCTCTCCCCCTCTTTCTATCTCTCTCTACCTTTCCCTTTCTCTCTATCTATGTCTCTATCTCCCTCTCCCTCTCTCTATCTCTCCCTTTCCCTCTCTCTCCCTTCCCTCTCCTAATTCTTCCCCCTCTCTGTCTTTGTCTCTCTCCCTTTCCCCATCTTTGTCTCTTCATTTCCCTCTCTCCCTTCCCCCTCCTAATTTTCTCCCCACTCTCTCTCTCTCTCTCTCTCTCTCTCTCTCTCTTCCCCCCCTCTCTCTCCATTTTCTTCTCTCCCCCTCTTTGTCTCTCCCTTTCCCTCTACCCTCTACTCTCTCTCTTGCCTACCCTCCACCTCCTAATTACTCTTAGGTCTATTTGTGCCCAAATTAGATATTTGATTCGTAGCACTAAAATCCCATCCTTACAAAATATTTTATTTTATTTTTCAAATTAGATATCATATTTTATCTAGTATTATATTTGTGGGCCATAGAAAAACCCCATGTGGGTCATTTTGTGCATCCCAATGGACCCTACATTTTCTTTGTAGGATTTGTAGGAAACAAACACACTGTTTCAGATAGGAAGAGACAAAGATAAACTTTTCCGGGCATTTTCTACTCAAATTTTTCATAAGCAATTATTTTTTAGCATCTTTTATGAGGTATAATGGGGAGCAATAGTTGTTGGAAGAAAAAACATAATAGAAAGCTTACAAAACAACAAATTGAAACATATAGACAAAGAGATAGAGAAGGTCATTGGAAGAGAAGACAAGTTATGTTAAATATTGGTGAACCTGAGCCCTGTGGTCTTTCATGTGAAGAGGAAATTGAATATGTTCAAAGTGAAAATGTTGAACATGATATTGAAATTGGGAATGAAAATGTTCAACATGAAAATGTTGGAATTGAAGATGTTTAACATGATATTCAAATTGGGAATGAAAATATTGAAATTGATAATGAAAATGTTCAAGGTGAAAATGTTGGAATTGAAGATGTTTAGCATGATATGGAAATTGGGAATGAAATTATTCAAATTGATATTGAAAATGTTCAAGGTGAAAATGTTGGAATTGAAGATGTTGAACATAATATTGAACCAACAGTAAATTATGTTTCACCAGATTACATGAGAAATGAAGAAGCTTGTGTGGAAGAAAGGCATATTCAAAATTTAAGACCTTCAAGAACCCCTAAATGGTTTCTTGAAATTGATGGGAACATTATAAAAAAATTTGAAGGTAAGAGGTCAACACAAACTATTTGGTTGTGGGATACAAGAATTTTCAACCAATATTTTAGTGATAAGACATTGACCGAGCAATGTCAAATTTGTGTACACTTGCTAAAGATGCAAAAGATGAGACATTTTCTAGCCAAATTGAAGATTTGTGTGAACAAGAAGATTGAAAAAAAATCTATTATTGTCAATTATTTTTAATGCTCTCAAGTATATTGGAAAAAATAACAAGGAAAAAGATAAGAGAGTTGCTTGGAGAGTCATTACAACCACCCTAGTAAGCCATCAATTGAAAAGAGTCAATTTATGAGACAAACGTGTACTGATTTTGACATAAATCATAAAACTTTGGATAGAGCACTTGCAAGAAGAGAAAGAATAGATGATGCTCTTCAAAATGATACATGGGCTTTTGCTGGGAGGCTTCCACATGTTGATAAGAAGTTAACCAATAATGTAAAGCAGCTAGTTCAACAATTTTAGCATGATAACTCTAGAGTATCACCCAATGCAAAAGATGTTTTAAAGTTAAGAATTGGAAATCAAGACTGTACACTACATCCTAAACATTTATTGGAATCAAGCCAACCAATGTTCAAAAAATTTATTAAAAACACATCCAAATATGGAAATATTGCAAAGGAATTTTGAAGGTTTGAAGCCATTTTATTGTGCACCTCTTAAGTTTCGTAATACTTGTTGCAAATACCATGTGGAGTTTTCAATGTACCATGAACTATTATATGCTATATGCATTCTACTTTGCATACTAATGAAATTTTGTAGGAGTGTGGTGCAATGCATCTTTTGAAATCATCAAGGGACTTGCTAGATATATTTGTATATTCTATAGATGACAGTTTTCTTTTTCTATAGAAATGATTGTTTAAATGTGAAGTGCTCACAATGTGGTGGCTTGCCAAAGTTTGTTCAATGTTTTAATGAGGGTTCCAAACATGAATTCAGAAATAAGCTTTTTGAGAAAAAGAGATATGAGATAGTCAAATATAGTTTGCAGAGTGGAGGTGAAGGTTCTAGATATGAGTTGGTTACAAAAGAATGCAGTGTTGCTAATTTTATTTTAGATTTTAAGGACAATCTTTTCTACAAGTATGCGGGTATGTGCAGGATCATCATGGAAAAAATAGGCCCTTAAGTGGCAATGAAAATTCAGAAAAATCAGAGTTAGGCAACTTGACATAAAAATTTGAATAAGTTATCTATATTATTTCAAAAATATGTAAGAATAGAATATGTGAAAAATTGAATGTAGTTTCTAAACTACTAAGTTTATTTTATTTTTTAAAAGTCTATTTGGTGAAAATTTAAAATTTCAATGCAGTAGTACTTAAATTTCATGAAAAAAATAAGTAGGTGTCTTTCTGACCACCCTAACCACAATAAAATGATAATTTTTTTTTTATAAAATTTTAGATATAAGTAGATGACTCATGTCTAAATGTAACATATTTTTTTGTAATTTTTTCCCAAGTAAATAATTAATTATGAATTTTTATTACAACTTTTAAAAAAATATAAAAACTAGTATGTCTGACCACCATAACTTTGTCAAAACTTCATGAAATTCTTTTTTTTTTTTAATCCTATAGTATACAAAACATAAAATGTGACACATATTTTGGATTCAAAAAATATGATACCATTTGAAAGTTATAGATATTTTTCAATCAACCTATCAATCAGGACTTTAGTCGTAATTCTAATAGAAAATAAATAATAATTATTTATTAAATTCAAAGTAAAGAATAATTTATATTGGTGGAAAGCTGGGTCTCCTCTACAAACCCTTTTCATTTCATCAATTTTGGCTAAAAATAAAGTCGCCAGCCACATGGACGAAGTCTAGAAAAACAAGGTGAGTTGTCAAACACATTTTTTGCATTGACTTCTTAGGATTGGCATGTCCAAGCCAAATACCAAAGCAAGCTCGAGGCTAATCCCTAGGCAATAAATTCTTTGTCATAAATATTAGATATTTGTTTCAAATCGGATATCCGATTTGGTTTATATATGATTTTAAAAGATGTTTTATACTTTATAATATATGA
>VDFB02163184.1:99550-139724 GCA_007258455.2 Sequoia sempervirens
TTTTAGCCAAAATTGATGAAATGAAAAGGGTTTGTAGAGGAGACCCAGCTTTCCACCAATATAAATTATTCTTTACTTTGAATTTAATAAATAATTATTATTTATTTTCTATTAGAATTACGACTGAAGTCCTGATTGATAGGTTGATTGAAAAATATCTATAACTTTCAAATAGTCTCATATTTTTTGAATCCAAAATATGTGTCACATTCTATGTTTTGTATACTATAGGATTAAAAAAATAAATGAATTGCATGAAGTTTTGACAAAGTTAAGGTGGTCAGACATACTAGTTTTTATATTTTTTTAAAAGTTGTAATAAAAAATTCATAATTAATTATTTACTTGGGAAAAAATTACAAAAAAATATGTGTTACATTCAGACATGAGTCCTCTACTTATATCTAAAATTTTATAAAAAAAATATTATCATTTTATTGTGGTTAGGGTGGTCAGAAAGACACCTACTTCTTATTTTTTCCATGAAATTTAAGTACTACTGCATTGAAATTTCAAATTTTCACCAAATAGACTTTTAAAAAAATAAAATAAACTTAGTAGTTTAGAAACTACATTCAATTTTCCATAGATTCTATTCTTACATATTTTTGAAATAATATAGATAACTTATTCAAATTTTTATGTCAAGTTGCCTAACTCTGATTTTTCTAAATTTTCATTTCCACTTAAGGGCATATTTTCTACATTCTTTTGTAACCAACTCGCATCTAGAACCTTCACCTCCACTCTGCAAACTATATTTGACTATGTCATATCTCTTTTTCTCAAAAAGCTTATTTCCAAATTCATGTTTGGAACCCTCATGAAAACACTGAACAAACATTGACAAGCCGCCACATTGTGAGCACTTCACATTTAAACAATCATTTCTATCGAAAAAGAAAACCATCATCTATAGAATATACAAATAGATCTAGCAAGTCCCTTGATGATTTCAAAAGATGCATTGCACCACACTCCTGCAACATTTCATTAGTATGCAAAGTAGAATGCATATAGCATATAATAGTTCATGGTACATTGAAAACTCCACATGGTATTTGTAACAAGTATTATGAAACTTAAGAGGTGCACAATAAAATGGCTTCAAACCTTCAAAAGTCCTTTGCAATATTTCCATATTTGGATGTGTTTTTAATAAATTTTTTGAACAACATTGGTTGGCTTGATTCCAATAAATGTTTAGGATGCAGTGTACAGTCTTGATTTCCAATTCTTAACTTTAAAACATCTTTTGCATTGGGTGATACTCTAGATTTATCATGCTAAAATTGTTGAACTACCTGCTTTACATTATTGGTTAACTTCTTATCAACATGTGGAAGCCTCCCAGCAAAAGCCCATGTATCATTTTGAAGAGCATCATCTATTCTTTCTCTTCTTGCAAGTGCTCTATTCAAAGTTTTATGATTTATGTGAAAATCAGTACATGTTTGTCTCATAAATTGAGTCTTTTTCAATTGATGGCTTACTAGGGTGGTTGTAATGACTCTCCAAGCAACTCTCTTATCTTATTCCTTATTATTTTTTCCAATATACTTGAGAGCATTAAAAATAATTGACAATAATAGATTTTTTTTTCAATCTTCTTGTTCACACGAATCTTCAATTTGGCTAGAAAATGTCTCATCTTTTGCATCTTTAGCAATTGTACAAAAAATTGACATTGCTCGGTCAATATCTTATCACTAAAATATTAGTTGAAAATTCTTGTATCCCACAACCAAATAGTTTGTGTTGACCTCTTGCCTTCAAATTTTTTTATAATGTTCCCATAAATTTCAAGAAACCATTTAGGGGTTCTTGAAGCTCTTAAATTTGGAATATGCCTTTCTTCCACACAAGCTTCTTCATTTCTCATGTAATCTGGTGAAACATAATTTACTCTTGGTTCAATATTATGTTCAACATCTTCAATTCCAACATTTTCACCTTGAACATTTTCAATATCAATTTGAATAATTTCATTCCCAAGTTCAATATCATGTTCAACATCTTCAATTCCAACATTTTCACCTTGAACATTTTCATTATCAATTTCAATATTTTCATTCCCAATTTGAATATCATGTTAAACATCTTCAATTCCAACATTTCCATTCCCAATTTCAATATCATGTTCAACATTTTCACTTTGAACATATTCAATTTCCTCTTCACATGAAAGACCATAGGACTCAGGTTCACCAATATTTAACATAACTTGTCTTCTCTTCCAATGACCTTCTATATCTCTTTGTCTATATGTTTCAATTTGTTGTTTTGTAAGCTTTTTGTTACATTTTTTCTTCCAACAACTATTGCTCCCCATTATACCTCATAAAAGATGCTAAAAAATCATTGCTTATGACAAATTTGAGTAGAAAATGCCCCAAAAAGTTTATCTTTGTCTCTTCCTATTTGAAACCACGTGTTTCTTTCCTACAAATCCTACAAAGAGAATGTAGGATCCATTGGGATGCACAAAATGACCCACTTGGGGTTTTTCTATGGCCCACAAATATAATATTAGATAAAATATGATATCTAATTTGAAAAATAAAATAAAATATTTTGTAAAGATAGGATTTTAGTGCTACGAATTGAATATATAATTTGGGCACACATAGACCTAAGAGTAATTAGGAGGTGGAGGGTAGGCAAGAGAGAGAGAGTAGAGGGTAGAGGGAAAGGGAGAGACAAAGAGGGGGAGAGAAGAAAATGGAGAGAGAGGGGGGGAAGAGAGAGAGAGAGAGTGGGGAGAAAATTAGGAGGGGGAAGGGCGAGAGGGAAACGAAGAGACAAAGATGGGGAAAGGGAGAGAGACAGAGACAGAGAGGGGGCAGAATTAGGAGAGGGAAGGGAGAGAGAGGGAAAGGGAGAGATAGAGAGAGGGAGAGGGAGATAGAGACAGAGATAGAGAGAAAGGGAAAGGTAGAGAGAGATAGAAAGAGGGGGAGAGAGAGAATCAGGAGGTGGAGGGAAGGTAAGAGAGAAAGGGTAGAGGGAAAGGGAGAGATAGAGAAGGGAAGAGAGAGAGAATTAGGAGGGGGAAGGGAGAGAGAGGGAGAGAGAGAGAGGGAAAGGGAGAGAGAGAGTAGAGAGAGTGACTGAGAGGGAGAGACCTAAGAGAGGAAGAGATATATATAGGGAGTGAGTGAGAGAGAGACCTAAGAGAGGGAGAAGGGGTAGGAGCGAGAGGGTTGAGAGAGAGAGAGAGAGAGATAAGAGGGTAGAGGGTTTAAGGGTAGAGGGGAGAGAGATAGAGGGAATCAGTGAAAGAGAGGGAGGGAGCAGGAGAGAGATAAGGAAGGAGGGTTACACGGTAGAGGGTAGAAGGTTTTAAGGGTTTAAGGTTTAGGGTACTGTGGTATAGGTAGAGGGTTTCATGGTTAAGGGCAGGTGGGAGAGAGAGAGGGTAGAGAGAGAGGGTGGAGGGGCTTTGGGCGGCAGTGCTGTTGGCTGGCCATGGGCATAGGAGAGACAGGCAGTGAGGAGAGAGAGGTAGACCTGATAGACCTGAGATAGAGGAAGCCCAAGAAAGAGAGGAGAGAGGGAGTGGAGAGGATAAGGAAGGAGGGCTAATGCCAGAGAGCAGAGGGCCTAATGGCCAAGGCCTAGGGCCTAGGGCCTAGGCATAGGGCCTAGGCCTAGGCAGAGGATCATAAGGGCTTAGGGCCGGAAGGTTGGAAGGATTAAGGGCCAAGGGCAGAGGGAGGAGTGAGAGAGAGATAGTTAAGAGACCCAAAGGAGTGAGAGAGCAGGATCCATAAACAATTTGAGAGAGAGAGGCAGTGGAGAGAGATAGAGGGTATAGGATTGATGGTAGAGGGTAGAGGGTTATAAGGGCCTAAGGTTACAGGGCATGTGGGGAGAGACAGAGGAGTGAGTGAGAGAGAGAGAGAGACCCAAGAGAACGAGATCACGAGGAGGGTGTGGGATGGAGAAAGGAGAGAGGAGGGCATGGGCAGAGGGCAGAGGGCAGGAGTGGGAGGAGAGAGAGGGTAGAGGGTCTTAGTGGAGAGGTTAAGGTAGGGAGAGAGAGAGAGAGAGAGAGAGAGAGAGAGATGGTAAAGGGTTAAGGGTAGAGGGTAGAGAGATCTAGATGGAGTGACTCTGAGAGACATAAGAGAGGAAGAGGGGGTAGGGGATAGAGAGAGAGGGGGTTAAGGGTTAAGGGTAGATGGTTTAATGGTTTAGGCTTTAAGGGTTGAGAGTAGAGGGGAGAGATGGAGGGAGTGACTGAGAGAGAGAGAGAGATAGAGAGAGAGAATGGGAGAGAGATAGAGGGTATAAGGTTTAAGGGTTAAGGCAGAGGGAGAGGGGATATTAGGGAGAGACTTGAGAGAGAGACAAAGTAGAGGGTAGAGGGTTTAACGGTTAAGTGTTATAGAGGGGAGAGAGATAGAGGGAGTTAGTGAAAGAGGGGTAGGTAGGGAGTGGGAGTGAGATAGAGGGTAGAGGGGACAGAGATAGGAGTGATTGAGTGAGAGACGAGATAGAGAGAGAGAGAGAGGGAGAGAGATAGAGGGTAGAGGGTTATAAGGGTTTAGTGTTTAAGGGTTAAGGGTTTAAGATGTAGGGTTAAGGGTAGAGGGGAGAGAGATAGAGGGAGTGAGTGATAGAGAGAGAGAGAGACTTGAGAGAGGGAGAAGGCCAATAGGAAGGGGAGAGAGAGAGAGATGGTAGAGGGTTAAGGGCAGAGGGAAGAGGGTAAAGGGTTTAAGGGTTAAGAGTAGAGGGGAAAGAGATAAAGGGAGTGACTCTGAGAGAGAGACTTGAGAGAGGGAGTGGAAGAGAGATAGAGGTAAGGGTAGAGGGTAGAGAGTTTAAGCGTTAAGGGTTTAGAGTTTAGGGTTAAGGGTGGAAGGAAAGATATAAAGGGAGTTTATGAGAAAGACAAAGATTTGAGAGAGGGAGAGGGGGTAGGAGGGAGAGAGAGAGAGAGAGAGAGAGAGAGAGAGAGAGAGAGAGAGAGAGAGAGAGAGAGAGAGAGAGAGAGAGGGTAGAGGGTTAAGGGTAGTGGGGAAAGAGATAGATAGAGTGACTCTGAGAGAGATACCTGAGAGAGGGAGAGGGGGTAGAATGGAGAGACTTGAAAGATAGAGAGAATAGGATAGAGATAGAGGTTAGAAGGTTTAAGGGTTAAGGGTTTAGGGTTTAGGATTAAGGGTAGAGGGAGTGAGGGAGTGAGGGAGAGATAGAGACCTAAGAGAGGGAGAGAGGGTAGAGGGTAGAGGATTTAGAGGGTTTAAGGGTTAAGAGTAGAGGGGAAAGAGATAGAGGGAGTGACTCTGAGAGAGATACTTGAGGGAGAGGGGGTACGAGGGAGACTTTAGAGAGAGAGGGGGGGAAAGGGGGTAAGAGGGGGACTTGAGAGAGAGGAGTGGGAGAGAGATAGAGGGTATATATGGTTAATGGTAGAGGGTTTAAGGGTTTAGGTTTTAAAGGTTAAGGATTTAGGGTTTAGGGTTAAGAGTGGAGGGAGAGATATAGAGGGAGTGAGCCAGAGAGAGACCTAAGAGAGGGAGAGGGGGTTAGGAGAGAGAGACTTGAGAGAGAGAGAGAGAGTAGAGGGTAAAGGTTTTAAGGGTTAAGGGTAGAGGGGAGAGAGATAGCAGTGACTGAGTGAGAGACTTGGGAGAGAGAGAGAGGGAGAGAGGGAAATAAATAATATTTAAATATTTTATATATTAGTAATATATATATATAAATATTTATACATAATAATTTAATATATTATATATTAAATACATAATCTGGTAAGAGATTATCATAAATTATATATTATATTATAGTATAAACTATATTGTATATTATATATTAAATCATAAACTTTATTTCATTTTTTAAATCATATATTATAAATTGTATAAGTACATTTTTTAAGCTTATATCTAAAACATATCGGATATCGAATTCAAATCAAATATTTTATTTGAATCGGATATCTGATAATCTAATATCCAATTTGAATTGGATATCCGATATGTCTGACACAAATTTTAATGCCTAGGAATTAGCCTCGAGTTTGCTTTGGAATTTGGTTTGAACCTATCAATCCTAAGAAGTCAACACAAAAAACATGTTTAATAGCTTACCTTGCTTTTCTAGACTTCACCCATATGGCTAGTGACTTTTTTTTACCCAAAATTGATGAAATGAAAAGGGTTTGTAGAGTTTCTCAGCTTTCCACCAATATAAATTATACTTTACTTTGAATCTAATAAATAATAATTATTCATTTTTTATTAGAATTACAACTAAACTCTTTATTGATAGGTTGATTGAAAAACATCTATAGCTTTCAAACGGTATCACATTTTTTTAATCCAAAACATGCATCACATTGTATGTTTCACATACTATAAGATTAAAAAAAATGAATTTCATGAAGTTTTGATAGGGTGGTCAAACATACGAGGTTTTATATTTTTTTAAAGTTGTAATAAAAAAAACATAATTAATTAATTACTTGGAAAAAAAAATTACAAAAAAATATGCATCACATCCGGATATGAGTCATCTGTTTATATCTAAAATATTATAAAAAAATATTATCATTTTACTATAGTTAGGGTGGTCAAACAAACACCTACTTCTTATTTTTTCCCTGAAATTTAAGTACTACTGCAATGAAATTTCAAATTTTCACCAAATAGATTTTTTTTTTTTAAAACCCAGTAGTTTAGAAACTACACTCAATTTTCCATAGACTCTATTCTTACATATTTTTGAAATAATATAGATAACTTATTCAAATTTTTATGTCAAGTTGTCTAACTCTGATTTTTTTGAATTTTCATTGCCACTTAAGGGCCCATTTTTTCCATGATGATCATGCACATACCCTCCTACATAATCCTTGCATACCATAAGAAAGAGATCATACATATTGTTTCATTTACATACATGTCCAAAATTCATATTGCATTACATCATAATCATAATGAATCTATAACATAAAAAATACAATAAAGGTAAATTAAGTGCATCCATCCATACATCATAACACAGAAAATCACATATACAAGCATAAACCATATAATATAAATCCATAATGTATCATGACATATAAATCTTCTCATAATCATATAAATGCATAACATCATAAGCATCACAATCGATCACATAGACATGCATATAACATAGGAACATAAATCATGTAATTCACTGCCAAAATCATGCATCCTGCATATATATATCAAAAATAGTGTCACAGTAAAATATCATGATGCATCTCAAAATGGAGCTCATAGGCTCAAAATAAAAAATATCACTATCCAATACATGTATAAAATAAGGCTATCCTAAGTTGTCCATATCTCCTAGATGGTCCTAAAGAGGAAGGTCTCCTACTATGGCTATGATCCTGAAACCCTATGTCCTTATAGTCTAAAGTCATATTTCTTCTATTAATTAAATAATTTTAATTATTTAATTAATTCACTTCCCCCTTTTATTCTTCCTTGACTAATTAATATTTATTTAATTGCATCACTAATTAATCCTTCCACTCTATAATTAAATAAATTCTCATTTATTTAATTATTTATTTTTTATTTTCCTACTATAATTAAATAACTATTTTAATTATTTAATTATTCATTAGCCTTTTCTTGCACAATTTAATTTCCACAATTTTCACTCCACTAGTAAATAATTATTTTTTATTATTTACTAATTTGTCTTTTCCTCCACTCTCATAATTAAATAATTATTTTAATTATTAGATTATTCACTTTTCCTCCAAAATTATAAAAATATTTAATTTTCTATAGCCAGCTTTTTTGTGCTAAATCTTATCTCTCATCTCAAATAATTTCACCCCCAATAATATTTTATTAACTTTTAATCTCCACGGTCATCCTTAACGAAACCCTATTTTTTCCCTAACCCTATTTCCTTGCTTCTCAAAGCAATCTTATCCATTGATCTTCACCATTCAATCTTAGCCCTTCATTCAAATTTTGGTTTCTATTAAAGAGACCTATTCCTTTCATTTCAAACCCTAGACAACCATTATCTTTGATATTTTGTTGTCACTATCACTAGGCTTATTATTACATACTACAAATCTGAGGACAAACAAGCATATAAAGCAGAAAGGAGAAGAGAAATGAAGGTGATTCAACCATGGCATATGAATTATGGTAATATTGCTTTATTATGCAAGCATATAGAGCAAAATGCAGAAGGGAAACGAAGGTGATTCAACTATGTAGTATGAATATGGTAATATTTTTTTATTGTTGTTTATGTTTCTATGTTCATTTATGCTTCATTATTAGATTAAGGTCTTTAGGGTTTTAGTTTTATGTATTTAATGGTTGATACTATAAATTCATGCATTTTACCTTGATTTTATGTGATTCTACACATATAAATCATGCATTATATGTAAAATTAATAATGTTTTCCTTGTGATACTTGCAGTCACAACTTTGGAGGGTGGATAAATCAACTTTAGAAGAGCTTGACAAAATTGGAAACGTATTTGAAGAGGGAGGTACAGTTGAAATTGAGGTACCTGCAAATGATCCTTCTAAGCCTACAATTCAATTGTTGGATTGTGCAAATATAGATGTTGCACTTGAAGACTCAACTTGTAAGTTATACATTTAGATATTTTTATTTGAGGTTTTTTTTAAATAATTATACTTTTAAATAGCGACTATAAAAAAAATGCTAGATCAATATATGAATGCACATACATTAAATTATATTTAAGAAAAAGCCCAAATGGCAACAGGTAAATTCACCTCCAACAACTTTTTCGCCTCCACGAACGGTGAATTTTTCACCTCCAACAATGGTGAATTTTTCAATGGTAAATTGTTCGCAGTGAATTTTCCTATAGCCAATACAAATAAATATTCTTTAAACTTTGATAGTCTTTAATATTTTATTTTAAATTTATTTAATCCAAATTGAAGATTCACTATATTTTTGTGTGATAATTAGATTTTTCTAACAAGTTGTCCACATGTTCTAAAAAAAATTATCAAGGGTTTTTCCAAAAGACTTTTATTATTTTTAAGATCTTTGGAAGCTATAAAAGATTGATGAAACTTTTTTCATTAAATATGGCAATAGTTATCTAGATCATGCTTTGTTGCCTCTTACTAATGGTGGTTCCTTCTGGGTTTAGTTCATCTATCTAAAGACAATATATTTACACAACATTATAGTCAACAACGAGAACACTTTTATGATAAACTCGTACATATTTCTTGTGCGCAAATGTCAATGAGTATCTAAGTTTGTTAAGTGTGTTAACTAGTTACAACACAAATATTCAATTTTTTTATAGGTTGACTTGCATACATAGTTATAAAGCAAGCAAGAGGGATCCACCATGCTTCAAAATAAAATATGTATAAAAAAAAAAAAAAATTGTGTAGCAAGGAGATTATTGTGGCGAAAAACATAGCAGCTTTAAAAATTGCTTAAACTCCACTAAAAACACATTTATTTTGTAAAATTCAAAGATAAGATGAATTCAATGAGTCAACAAATGAATACATACAAGAAACAAGTTGAGTCTAGTTGTATTTGATTGATTTGAAAGCAAATTGGGTACAAAATGGCATCTTCATGTGGAATGCGCTGATACTGATAGTCTCAAACAAAATGAAAATAGCAAATTGCTTTTGTAAAATTGAAAGGTTGAGTTTTTGGCGAGTTTTTCATCTATGATTTTTTGTCTATGAATTTTACTTCATATTTTTAATGGTATGTTTTTTTTGATTAGCGATGAAACAACTACTATATGTAAAGGAGATTAAAGAGGAATTCAAGCCAAGAGCTTTTAGCCAAGCAACAAAGAAAGATGTTTTTCCAAGTAAACAAACTAATTTATAGTTTGAGATTGCTGAATGTAGCTTTGCCAGGGAGAGTTATGGGTCAATACGCACAAGGTTGTTGGTTTTCTAGTTTATTAGATTAAGGAACATGTAAATGAGCATCACTTGGTCCCTTTATAAGTGATATGATTTCAACCATAGTGATATCACTTGGAAAGTGCATTTGTTGCTTTTAGAGTGCTAGAAACCTGATAGACAAGCTGCAAACAAAATTTCAGACTTAGAACAATTTATTGATGTCCCATAAGACACTGTATAGATTTATGGCTAGCAGATGTATGCAATGATGATGAAAATGAGACCTGTATGGTCACTAAAACACGCCCAAAAGACCTGTAGAGCTGCTATTACGGCTAGGCGTGAAGTGATACAGCTGTAGCAGGACTGTAAAGCTGGAGCAAAGGCTGGACAAAGCTTCATCAGCAATAAATTGTGTTGCATCTGGCCTCCCAAGTTGGTGCACTCATTATGAATGCCAATCACATACCAAAAAATGCAATAAATGATGTATAAAAGCTCCCTAATTGGCTCTAATTTTGGTTCACAGCTCGTGATGAAGCAACAACAAACTCTGAAAATTCTAAGAAAAACCAAATAATAAGTTTAATTTGTAAATAAGTTTTGCAACAAAAATGTAGAAGACTGGTATTATTAAGGACAAAGACAATACAGAAACACAGCATGTGAGGATCAGCTTAGTGAAAATCCTATACAAGAAGCATCAAGAAATTTTATGTTGCAATATTGTAGATAGAAGGTAAAAATAAACATTAAATGGCCAGATTCTTTATACTAACCTTGAAATCAAAACAAGAAGCTAGATTTAAAATATAAGAAATCCCTTGAATCAAGCACTTTTGAATAAGTACGGGAGACACTTCACCCTGAGATAAATAATGCTAGCCTTCATTGCTGTTTTGTTAACAAATTGAGTTGTCTGCAGAAATAAAGTCATTGGGCAACAATGGAAATTGGTTCTACGCTAAACAGACCCCTTTAACTTGTCTCAGATTCTTCAGTGAAAATTTTCTGAACCAACATTCAAAACCGACTGGTAATCCAGGACTTCTTCAATCTTCTAGAAATTATTTACCATTTTGTTAGGGTAAATATACCTACCCTGTTTTGTTGCTTCATATTCTTTTGGAAAATTCATCCCTTAGAATGTATCACTTCCTTGTTTAAGATTGATTAAAAAAAAATATATCTGAAAATGCCTTAGTTAGAAGTGTTGGTCTACAGAAATATACCAAAGCCACTAAGTTGTTTGTTTTGTATGTGCATTTCTCTGTATTTTGTTTGGCTTTTCTTGGTATACAGCGCATGTATTTCATCATTTCATATGGCTATTCTTTAGATAGAATATATGTTCTGAATATCATTCGCCTTTGGAAACTACACTAGTAAGTTCCACATTTGAGATACATATTAAAACCGCATTAAATGAAGGGTCTTTGGTTATGTATAGAAAAAGTATAGTTTCACAGTCAGCCGATCTTTAAGCCTCGACCACAGGCATCTTGCTAATTCACCATGATTGACAGAGCTTTGCCTAACACTAAATCACAGTTGAAGTTTGAACTGTTTCTGTGTTGTATAATGGCATTGGGGACAAGGTTTGCTTCAGTAATGTTTCAAATTCCATACCTCAATTTACTGGTATGCAGATAATTTTAATATTTCTTCACTCTGCCATCAATATTCCTACATACTAAGAGGATGTAGGTAATAATAGGCAATATCTCTAGCAATTCAAAACACTTCAAACAAAATTCATGCCGTCCATGCTTTTTGAAAAAAAAAGGAAACTATTATATCATGATTTCAGAAGAGTCAATAAGATCTTCAACAGTGGAATTTAGTTTTGAAATGCCCGTGATTGCCCTAAATCAAACAGACATACATGAGAATTGATGTGTGCATAAAACTCATATGGATATGGCGAGAAGCCTGGAGGTATGTTGGATGTTGAATCTAAATTATTTCTAATTGAAGTTTGTACTAGGCATCATCTAATATCCACAGTAGCTTGTTTTTGGGATTGGAATGTAATTGAAGAAGGATGACATGCTAGCAGTTCTCGAGGTTTTGTGGGAATGTAAGCCCGATTTCCAGGAAGCTCTTACTTATAATTTGCAGCTTTTGGAGAGGAAGTAGAACTTGCAGCATGAGTTCTCATGTCAGCTAGAACCATAAGATGAGAAAACAAACAAAGATAATGCTTACTGTCAGCCATTTAGAAATAGCCCTAAATAAATTATGCTTGAGTAGTTGTTTGAAATTCCTTGGTAAGTTCTCTAATAAACCACAGGAAACATAAGTAACGAGAGCCACGCCACGTGGGAAAATGGATTAGCGCAGAGATTTTGTTAGAGGACCACTGTGGGTTTAGGTAATTTGCAAGGGTCAGCTTAATCCCTTGTGAAATCTGGAAACCATACAAAGCGAATGGAAATAAATATCCTTATGATATTTCACAGGAAGGGCCTTACAGGAAAAATTAGCTATCAAGCTGGGCGATAACCTAAAAACAAAACCTTTACCATGTTGCAATTAGACACAGAATACTAAAAGCTAGTGTTCCAAAGAAGAGATCGTTGTTGGACTAACCGCCACACCTCTAGGCATACGATCATGTGGACTAACCGCCACTCTGGGTCTAGGTGAAGGACCTGGTTTGGAAAGTTCACTAACACTTGCAAGTTTTGGTGTAACGGCAAACTACAAATGGTATCAGATCCACAACCCAGGTTCAATTCCCCTGAGTTGCATCGGAAGGAAGGTGGGTGTTGTACTAACTTCCACACCTTGCACTTATACTTTTTCATATTTTTTGCTTATTTTCTATGTTCAATATTTTTATTTATATTTTAAAGGTTTCTCATGGGAATTCCATTGCTCAAACTACAAGTGAAACAATAATGATGATTTATCTAGTAAGTTATATCTATTATTTAAGTATGTTTAAAAAATAACATTTATGTTTATATTTATTCTTTTAAGTTTGAACCTTTACTATATTTTTATTTAATGTGACAATTATATTTTTTCTCATAATTTTAATGTTTTTATTTGAAATATTATTTGCTATGATAATAACTAGTGGAAACATCATAGATCATATTTAAGAATGAATTACTACACAATGATTGAGTTAGTATGTTATATTTTTTATTTAAATACATTTAAAAAATGAATAATTAAATGTGACAATTATAGTTTTCTCATAATTTTTATTTTTTTTACTTCAAATATTTTTTGCTATAATAATAACTAGTGAAAATTTCTTAGATCTTATCAAGAATGAATCACTACACTATGATTTAGTGAGTATATTATCTTTTTTTATTTAAATACATTTAAAAAATAAACAATTAAATTTTGTTGCGATATTTCTTTTTATATTTTTGATTGAAATATTTATTTTTATAATTATATTTAGTAATAACATCATAAATCAATTTAGAATTGAACTGATGCGCTATAATTTAGATGATAAATTATACATCAATTAAATATGTTTAAAACATTTCAATTTAAATATTATATTAATTGACATAATATTATTAATTGAAAAATAAAATAAAAATTATAAATATTAATAAACTATTGTAAATGTCTTTTGTTTATCAAAGTAACTTTTCCAAATTTTTTGAAAGTTATTCAAAATTTGCAAAATTTTCTAAGGGGGCATAGGTCTATCTCATCTTCATCATGGCACAAGAGGGCCCATATTCTGAGCTGAATTTCTTTGATACAACATTCAACTGACTTCACATTGTATCAAAGAGGGGAAAAATAAAGACACTGAAAAAATATCCTAGGCCTACAAACACCATTTTCCACATCAAATCCCCTTCTTCCCTACCTAAGTAAATATTTAATTATAGTCTAGAGTCATATTTCTTCTATTAATTAAATAATTTTGATTATTTAATTAATTCACTTTCCCCTTTTCTTCTTCCTTGACCAATTAATATTTATTTAATTGCATCACTAATTAATCCTTCCACTCTATAATGTAATAAATTCTCATTTATTTTATTTTTTATTTTATTTTCCTACTATAATTAAATAACTATTTTAATTATTTAATTATTCATTAGCCTTTTCTTGCACAATTTAATTTCCACAATTTTCACTCTCCACTAGTAAATAATTATTTTTTATTATTTACTAATTTGTCTTTTCCTCCACTCTCATAATTAAATAATTATTTTAATTATTTAATTATTCACTTTTCCTCCAAAATTATAAAATTATTTAATTTGCTGTAGCCACCTCCTTTTTTCTCCTAAATCTTATCTCTCATCTCAAATAATTTCACCCTCCATAATATTTTATTACCTTTTAATCTCCACGGCCATCCTTAACTAAACCCTATTTTTTCCCTAACCCTATTTCCTTGCTTCTCAAAGCAATTTATCCATTGATCTTCATCATTCAATCTTAGCCCTTCATTCAAATTTTGGTTTCTATTAAAGAGACCTATTCCTTTCATTTCAAACCCTAGACAACCATTATCTGTCACTATCACTAGGCTTATTCTTTCATACTACAAATCTGAGGACAAACAAGCATATAAAGCAAAAAGGAGAAGAGAAATGAAGGTGATTCAACCCTGGCATATGAATTATGGTAATACTGCTTTATTATGCAAGCATATAAAGCAAAATGGAGAAGGGAAAGGAAGGTGATTCAACCATGGCCTATGAATATGGTAATATTTTTTTATTGTTGTTTATGTTTCTATGTTCATTTATGCTTCATTATTAGATTAAGGTCTTTAGGGTTTTTGTTTTATGTATTTGATGGTTGATACTATAAATTCATGCATTTTGCCTTGATTTTATGTGATTCTACACATATAAATCATGCATTATATGTAAAATTAATAATGTTTTCCTTGTGATACTTGCAGTAGATGGTTAAGCAAACTAAATGATTCCTTCCATGTCACAACTTTGGAGGGTGGATGAATCAACTTTAGAAGAGCTTGACAAAATTGGCAACTTATTTGAAGACAGAGGTACAGTTGAAATTTAGGTACCTGCAAATGACCTTTCTAAGCCTACAATTCAATTGTTGGATTGTGCAAATATAGATGTTGCACTTGAAGTCTCAACCTGTAAGTTATACATTTAGATATTTTTATTTGAGCTTTTTTTTTAAATAATTATACTTTTAAATAGCGACCCTAAAGAAAATGTTAGATCAATATATGAATGCACATACATTAAATTATATTTAAGAAAAAGCCCAAATGGCAACAGGCAAATTCACCTCCAACAACTTTTTCACCTCCAACAATGGTGAATTTTTCAATGGTAAATTGTTCGCAGTGAATTTTCCTATAGCCAATACAAATATATATTCTTTAAACTTTGATAGTCTTTAATGTTTTATTTTAAATTTATTTAATCTAAATTGAAGATTCACTATATTTTTGTGTGATAATTAGATTTTTCTAACAAGTTGTCCACATGCTCTAAAAAAAATTATCATGGGTTTTTGCAAAAGACTTTTATTATTTTTAAGATCTTTGGAAGCTATAAAAGATTGATGAAACTTTTGTCATTAAATATGGCAATAGTTATCTAGATCATGCTTTGTTGCGTCTTAATAATGGTGGTTCCTTCTGGGTTTAGTTCATCTATGTAAAGGAAAGATATTTACACAACATTATATTCAACAACGAGAACACTTTTATGATAAACTCGTACATATTTCTTGTGTGCAAATGTCAATGAGTATCTAAGTTTGTTAAGTGTGTTAACTAGTTACAACACAAATATTCAATTTTTTTATAGGTTGACTTGCATACATAGTTATAAAGCAAGCAAGAGGGATCCACCATGCTTCAAAATAAAATATGTATAAAACAAAAAAAAAATTGTGTAGCAAGGAGATTATCGTGGCAAAAAACTTAGCAGCTTTAAAAATTGCTTAAACTCCACTAAAAACACATTTATTTTTAAAATTCAAAGATAAGATGAATTCAATGAGTCAACAAATGAATACATACAAGAAACAGGTTGAGTCTAGTTTTATTTGATTGATTTGAAAGCAAATTGGGTACAAAATGGCATCTTCATGTGGAATGTGCTGATACTAATAGTCTCAAACAAAATGAAAATAGCAAATTGCTTTTGTAAAATTGAAAGCGCTGGGTTTTTGTCATCTATGATTTTTTGTCTATGAATTTTACTTCATATTTTTAATGGTATGTTTGTTTTGATTAGCGATGAAACAACTACTATATGTAAAGGAGATTAAAGAGGAATTCAAGCCAAGAGCTTTTAGCCAAGCAACAAAGAAAGATGTTTTTCCAAGTAAACAAACTAATTTATAGTTTGAGATTGCTGAATGTAGCTTTGCCAGGGAGAGTTATGGGTCAATACGCAAATAATGGGTTCAACCAGCCTCCTCAATTGCTGATTTTTCATGATGACGTGGTTGAACTTGAGTGCTGCAACATTGAATTTCTTTTTTCGGAATATAAAGATAAATTTGCATGGTTAAGAATGATAACGATTGTCCATTTGCTTGTGCATGCTTTCCAAAATCCAATGAATGTTAATGTTGGTTTGTCATGCATGAACATAGTGTTTTGTAAATATCTCTATACATAGCTCGTTTTTGAGTAATATAGGTTTCCTGTAAATACTTCACTTTCCTACTTTCCTTAGGTTAGTTGGTGTGTGTAGGTTGCTCGCTTTGTAGATTGTTTGCTTTTTGTTTGCTTTCACTTTGTTGCTGCTTTGCTTGGGGTCCGTCTGCTCTTAGCTAGGCACATCTATGCGCACAACAACCATACTTATCGCCTGGGGTTGTTCTACATATTTCTTTGTCAAACTCTAATCAAGTCTTCAGAGTGGATGGTGAAGGTTTTCTGTTAGTGTCAAGTGATCTAGGTGTTTTATTCAAAGAGGATAAATTGTTGGTTTAGTCTAACTCTGATGTATTCTAAAATCTTATAGCTCTTACACATGTTAAAAATTCAACAGTCACTGTAGGGCCTTTTGTGAAGTCTAGTTAAGTGAAAAATCTAAAATTCTACTCCAGCACCACTGTGATTCTCAGCCCTGAGCGCGAGCTTCAATGCTTGTGGGTTGAAATAAAAGAGATGAAAAGAGAAAAGAAAGAAAGAAAGAAAACATTGAAAATTAAAAGAAAAAGAAAATTCAACTTTTCAGGGGTATCTGAGCAACTCTACCGGGGCTATGGACGCCCGGCTGGCAGTAGAGCAATGTTCAGGAGAATCACAGCGACAACCTCGTTAGGGCTATGGACGCCTGACTGGCAGCGAGGCAATGTGTCAGATGCTTTTGGGGTTAGAATAAACTACGTAGCTTAACTTGACGGAGCTTGGGTTCCTACAGCAACTGAAGAAAGGGAATTAATGCAATTGCACACACTTGGATTTTTAGCATACTAAATGTTGGGTTGGCTAATGGTTTTGATCCTTTGGATTGGGTGTCTGGTTTGTTTGCCCTAGCATGAAGGTTGAAACCAGAGATGCTGGGTTCGTGATTCCAGTTTGTCATCAAAATGCTCTGGAGCATTTCCCCAGCGAGTCGCCATTTGTTGTGCATGTTTTGCACACATGCCCCACCGTAGGCAGGGACCCCCTTTTTTTGCTCCCAATAGGCTGCTTTGCTCCTGTCTTATTTTGTGTGCTCTATTTCCAAACCCAAATTGGTCATGTTCCATCGAACGATCAAATTCCCCTTCCCAAATTCACCTACCTTGGGGTATTCAAATCTGCGAAGAAATAAAGTCCCCCATCCCCTTTCTGCCTTTTGTCTTGCTTTGGTTGTTTCAGAAATGCCCGTGGACGCCTGTCAGTCCATTTTCCACATTTTTGGCTTTGGGGACAACTTTTTGGTGGATTCGGGATGTTTTTGGGGTGTTTCAATGAACTGCCAAGGTTTCGTCAAAGTTTGGTTGAGTTTCGATGGTTTCAGAACTTTTCCTCCAGAATTCCCTTCCTCCTTGGCTGTTTGGAAACATCCGTGGGCCCCCGTCGCTCTCGTTTCCTCAATTTTGACTTTGGGAGGAATCTTTTTTGTAGCGGGGATGTGTTTGAAGTATGTAAATGAACTGCCAAGGTTTCGTCAATATTTGATTAAGTTTCGATGGTTTCAGAACTTTCCCTCTGGAGTTCCCTTCCTCCTTGGCTGTTTGGAAACATCCATGGACCCCCGTCACTCCCATTTCCTCATTTTTGACTTTGGGGTCCCCCCTTTTTTTGGATCTAGGATGTGTTTGAAGTGCATAAATGAACTGCCAAGGTTCCGTCAAAGTTTGGTTAAGTTTTGGTGACTTCGGAGCTTTGTTCCCATTTTGCTATTTTGAAACATCCGTCAACCCAGGGCGACCCGGCCTCCGGAGCCCGGCCCCTTCTTGGCCGTTTCCGGGGTTCCGCCTCTTCGTCGCTGTTTTGGAACTTCCGACGGCCGCCTCCTTCCCAACCTCCGGAGCCCGGCCCCTCCATGGCGGTTTCTGGGTTTCCACCTCTCCGTCGCTGTTTTGGAACAGGCGTGGCCTCCTTCTTTGGCCTCCGGGCCGTCCCCTCAGTGGTCGTTTTAGATTCAGCCTCTGTCGCGTTTGGAACTGCTGGCCGCTCAACCTCAGGCCCAGCCCCTCCATGACCGCATTCCCGGGGTTCTGCCTCTCCATAAACGTTTGGAACTTCATGGTACCTCCTTCCATTCTCGGTTTGGCCCCTCAGGTGGCCGTTTTAGGGGTTGTATATAGTGTTGTTTTTGAACTTAAAATGGCCTCCTTCGACCTCGGTGGTACTGGCCAGATTTAAGATTCATATCATAAAGATAACCATTTTGGAACTTCAGGTCGCCTCCTTCCCACGACCTCCGGGCAGGCCCTAGGTAAGTTTCAGGACCCAGCCTCTCTGTCACCGTTTTTGAACTTCTGATGACCACCTCCTTCCCGGCCTCCGGAGCCCGGCCCCTCCGTGGCTGTTTCTGGGGTTCCACCTCTCCATCGCCGTTTTGGAACTTCCGATGGCCGCCTCCTTCCCGGCCTCCGGAGCCTGGCCCCTCTGTGGCCGTTTCCAGGGTTCCGCCTCTCCGTTGCCATTTTGGAACTTCTGACGGCTGCCTCCCTTCCGGCCTCTGGAACCCGGTTCCTCCGTGGCTGTTTCTAGGAGTCCGTCCCTCTTTGGCTGTTTTGAACATCCAGGAGCTTGCCTCCTTCCCGGCTGTTTTGGACATCCAGGAGCTCACCTCCTTCCTGGCTGTTTTGGACATCCGGGAGCTTGCCTCCTTCTTGGTTGTTTTGGACATCCGGGAGCTCACCTTCTTCCTGGCTGTTTTGAACATTTGGGAGCCCGCCTTCTTCCTGGCTTTTTTGGCTTCCGTCCGCTATCTACATTCTGGCTTTCTTCCGCCGTCTTTCCGCCCTCTAGTGCTTGCACCCTTGAAGCAGGCATTAATGTTTATGGTCCAAATGAGCTCCAAATGTGAATATCAAGATCTTTTGATGATGCATAGATAAATCTAACAGGGAATTTGTAGGTTTGACTGAACTCATGTATAAATGCACTTACAACACTTCGTGTTTGCAGGAGTCAAGAAGCCTTCCATAGGTTTATCGAAGAGGCCCATTGAGGGAGTTGTCCTACCTTTTTCCAGATGATGATGATTTCTAAGGAGCTTTCTACCCGAATCAGGGGCCACCAATCCATTGATGCCAATTGCCGACAGACTCATTTGATCAAAGGAAGAAAACTGCAAGCACATCAAGCAAAAGACAACTTCCAGGCAGTTTCTGCTACAGTGAAAAGGGCAATCAGCTAAATGACAAAATTGCTACAGTGACTGTCACTAGATTACAAAACAGGGAAAAGACAAGGAATGTATTTTAAATTGAAATCTATTTTCGGGTAGGTGAAACCCTATTTTGTAATGAATCTTGGCCATTCATTTAACTTTTGGAAAACTATAAATAAGGGTTTTCCCCTCATTTGTAAGTGTTGGAGAATTGATGTAAGAGGCATTTGCAGCAATAGAAGACAGCATTGCATGATTTTATGGATGTTCTCTTTGATTTTTCTCATCTTGCATGCATGGTTCTTCCTTCCATGTTAGTTTTAGTGTTAGTTTTTTGAATGGGAGTGGTGATGGTGTTTGCTGTTTCAGTATTTGATGGATTTCCAGCTCATGCTTTTTGTGGTTCATTGATGATGAGTCACTTTGCAAAGCTAGTTTGAGCTCATTACTTCATTGCTGCAACTTAGTTCAATTACATGTGCATGATGTGCATGTGCAATTTGAAAATCTGCAGTCCTTAGAAGATTGCACTGGTTTTGTGCAACTATAGGTTTCTCTTGGCCAAGCAAAACCCAGTTTAGGAAGCTTGTCTACTTTAGTAGCCACCATTGTTACTGTTCATTTGTAGCTTAGGATTAGAATAGCTTTCTTAACCCTTCTCTTTTTGCTGTTTCTTTTAATCCTTGGTTAGAGTAGGACCCAAAGCATCACCATGAAGCTAAATCAGATGAAATTGATGAGTTTCAGCTTGCTATTTTGAGTGGACAACCATTGTTCATTCACTTCCAGCACTTTGAAACTGCATTTTCAAACTCAACTTCCATGCTTTGTAACTCATCTGTAAGTCCACCTTGTGATTCCAGCAAATGACATCAAACTACTAAGGTATCTAAGCACTGTCATAACCTGACATCCAAGAGACCTTGGGATAGTGTTCTGCAACTCGATTGTGCAAGATTGTCTTTCAAGAGAGGTAGTGCACCTATGCACTGCCTGTGTTGAAAAGTGCATCAAAACACAATCAACAGCCTTCATTGCTGTTTTGTTAACAAATTGAGTTGTCTGCAGAAATAAAGTCATTGGGCAATAGTGGAAATTGGTTCTATGCTAAACAGACCCCTTTAACTTGTCTCAGATTCTTCAGTGAAAATTTCCAGAACCAACATTCAAAACCGACTGGTAATCCAGGACTTCTTCAATCTTCTAGAAATTATTTACCATTTTGCTAGGGTAAATATACCTACCCTATTTTGTTGCTTCATATCCTTTTGGAAAATTCATCCCTTAGAATGTATCACTTCCTTGTTTAGGATTGATTAAAAAACAATATATCTGAAAATGCCTTATTTAGAAGTGTTGGTCTACAGAAATATACCAAAGCCACTAAGTTGTTTTATTGGTGGAGACTTAAAAGTTAATCCCAAGAAAATTGAAATTCTACTCTTGGCAATTACAATAAGGACCTGGGTTCTCTGGCTTAATCGCAATTTCCATTTTCTTAGCTATATGTTCGGCTTGTAACTTGTGCTCATTCCTTCATTAATAAATCAATGGTTTCTTAAATTATAACTATTTTGTATGTGCATTTATCTGTATTTTGTTTGGCTTTTCTTGATATACAACACATGTATTTCATCATTTCATATGGCTATTCTTTAGATAGAATATATGTTCTGAATATCATTCGCCTTTGGAAACTACACCTAGTAATTCAACATTTGAATACATATTAAAACCGCATTAAATAGAGGTCTTTGAATATGTATATAGAAAAAGTATAGTTTCTGGTGGTGATCTTTAAGCCTCACGACCCACCCAGGCATCTTGTTAATTCACTATGATTGACAAAGCTTTTCCTAAACACTAAATCAGAGTTGAAGTTCGAACCGTTTCTGTGTTGTATAATGGCATTGAGGACAAGGCTTGCTTCAGTAATGTTTCAAATTCAATACACTCCATTCTTGGTATCTTGAATCATTTAATATTTCTTCACTACATATCAATATTCCTACATATAAGAGGATGGAGAAATAATAAACAATATCTCTAGCAATTCAAACACTTCAAACAATTCATACCGTCGGGGGATTTTTTGAAAAAAAAAGAAGCTATTATATCTTGATTTGAAGTCAGCAAGATCTTCCAGCGATTGGAATTTAGTTGTCACATGGTGCCTAAATCAAACAGACATACATGAGATTTGATGTGTGCATAAAACTCATATGGACATGGCGAGAAGCCTGGAAGTATGTTGGATGTTGAATCTAAATTATTTCTAATTGAGGCTTGTACTAGGCATCATCTAGATATATCCACAGTAGCTTGTTTTTGGGATTGGAATGTAATGAAAGAGATGACATGCTACTTGAGTTCTCAGGTTTTGTAGAATGTAAGCCCATTTCGAGGAAGCTCTTGCCTCAGGTAGCTTTTTTAGAGAGAAGTAGAACTTCAAGCATGAGTTCTCACTGTCGGCTACAACCATAAGATGAGAAAACAAACAAAAGATAATCAACTACTATAGGCCCATTTAAAATAGCCCTAAATAAATTATGGCAGGTAGTTGTTTGAAATTCTTAGTACTTTGGTTCTCTAATAAACCCAGGAAACATAAATGCGAGAGAGCCCAACCGTGGGAAAAATGGATTAGTCAGAGATTTTTTTAGAGACCACTGCAGGTTTAGGTAATTTGCAAGGGTCAGCTTAATCCCTTGTGAAATCTAGAAACCATATAAAGCGAATGGAAATAAATATCCTAACCTAAAAACAAAACCTTTACCATGTTGCAATTAGACACAAATTACTAAAATCTAAACCTTTACCATGTTGCAATTAGACACAAATTACTAAAAGCTAGTGTTCCAAAGAAGAGATCGTTGTTGGACTAACCGCCACACCTCTGGGCATACGATCATGTGGACTAACCGCCACTCTGGGTCTAGGTGAAGGTCCTAGTTTGGAATGTTCACTAACACTTGCAAGTTTTGGTGTAACGGAAAACTACAAATGGTATTAGAGCCACAACCCAGGTTCAATTCCCCTGAGTTGTGTCGGAAGGAAGGCGGCTGTTGTACTAACCGCCACACCTTGCACTTGCAAGTTTTTGCGTAAATTGTAACCCTCTCATTGGGGACATGGAGACTAGACCTATAAGAGGATGCTTTAGCCAACTAGGGAGAGGCTAAACCTCATGACTTTTTTCTACAAAAAAATAATTTAGTCAATCCAGTCAAAGTCCCCATGCCAAAGATTTTTTAATTTTTATTGGTATTGTGATAATTATACTTTTTCATATTTTTTGCTTATTTTCTATTTTCAATATTTTTATTTATATTTTAAAGGTTTGTCATCGGAATTCCATTGCTCAAACTACAAGTGAAACAATAATGATTTATCTAGTAAGTTATATCTATTATTTAAGTATGTTTAAAAATAATATTTATGTTTATATTTATTCTTTTAAGTTTGAACCTTTACTATATTTTTATTTAATGTGACAGTTATATTTTTTCTCATAATTTTAATATTTTTATTTGAAATGTTATTTGCTATGATAATAACTGGTGGAAACATCATAGATCATATTTAAGAATGAATTACTACACAATGATTGAGTTAGTAAGTTATATTTTTTTATTAAAATACATTTAAAATAAATAAGACAGAGCAATTAGGTTTTCTCATAATTTTTACTTTTACTTCAAATATTATTTTGCTATAATAATAACTAGTGAAAATTTCATGAATCTTATCAGAATGGAATCCACTTACACTATGATTTAATTAGTATGTTATCTTTTTTTATTTAAATACATTTAAAAAATAAACAATTAAATTTTGTTGTGATATTTCTTTATATATTTTTTATTCAAATATTTATTTTTATAATTATATTTAGTAATAACATCATAAATCAAATTAGAACTGAACTAATGCACTATAATTTAGATGATAAATTATACATCAATTAAATATGTTTAAAACATTTCAATTTAAATATTATATTAATTCACATAATATTATTAATTGAAAAATAAAATAAAAATTATAAATATTAATAAACTATTGTAAATGTCTTTTGTTTATCAAAATAACTTTTCTATTTTTTTTGAAAGTTATTCAAAATTTGCAAAATTTTCTAAGGGGGCATAGGTCTATCTCATCTTCATCATGGCACAAGAGGGCCCATACTCTGAGCTGAATTTCTTTGATACAACATTCAACTGACTTCATATTGTATGAAAGAGGGGAAAAATAAAGACACTGAAAAAATATCCTAGGCCTACAAACACCATTTTCCACATCAAATCCCCTTCTTCCCTACCTAAGTAAATATTTAATTATAGTCTAGAGTCATATTTCTTCTATTAATTAAATAATTTTGATTATTTAATTAATTCACTTTCCCCTTTTCTTCTTCCTTGACCAATTAATATTTATTTAATTGCATCACTAATTAATCCTTCCACTCTATAATGTAATAAATTCTCATTTATTTAATTATTTATTTTTATTTTCCTACTATAATTAAATAACTATTTTAATTATTTAACTATTTTTCTTGCACAATTTAATTTCCACAATTTTCACTCTCCACTAGTAAATAATTATTTTTTATTATTGACAAATTTGTCTTTTCCTCCACTCTCATAATTAAATAATTATTTTAATTATTTAATTATTCACTTTTCCTCCAAAATTATAAAATTATTTAATTTGCAGTACCACCTCCTTTTTTCTCCTAAATCTTATCTCTCATCTCAAATAATTTCACCCTCGATAATATTTTATTACCTTTTAATCTCCACGGCCATCCTTAACTAAACCCTATTTTTTCCCTAACCCTATTTCCTTTCTTCTCAAAGCAATTTATCCATTGATCTTCATCATTCAATCTAGGCCCTTCATTCAAATTTTGGTTTCTATTAAAGAGACCTATTCCTTTCATTTCAAACCCTAGACAATCATTATATGTCACTATCACTAGGCTTATTCTTTCATACTACAAATCTGAGGACAAACAAGCATATAAAGCAAAAAGGAGAAGAGAAATGAAGGTGATTCAACCCTGGCATATGAATTATGGTAATACTGCTATATTATGCAAGCATATAAAGCAAAATGGAGAAGGGAAAGGAAGGTGATTCAACCATGGCCTATGAATATGGTAATATTTTTTTATTGTTGTTTATGTTTCTATGTTCATTTATGCTTCATTATTAGATTAAGGTCTTTAGGGTTTTTGTATTATGTATTTGATGGTTGATACTATAATTTCATGCATTTTTCCTTGATTTTATGTGATTCTACACATATAAATCATGCATTATATGTAAAATTAATAATGTTTTCCTTGTGATACTTGCAGTAGATGGTTAAGCAAACTAAATGATTCCTTCCATGTCACAACTTTGGAGGGTGGATGAATCAACTTTAGAAGAGCTTGACAAAATTGGCAACTTATTTGAAGACGGAGGTACAGTTGAAATTTAGGTACCTGAAAATGACCCTTCTAAGCCTATAATTCAATTGTTTGATTGTGCAAATATAGATGTTGCACTTGAAGACTCAACTTGTAAGTTATACATTTAGATATGTTTATTTTAGCTTTTTTTTTAAATAATTATACTTTTAAATAGCGACCGTAAAGAAAATGCTAGATCAATATATGAATGCACATACATTAAATTATATTTAAGAAAAAGCACAAATGGCAACAGGAAAATTCACCTCCTACATCTTTTTCACCTCCGGGAACGGTGAATTTTTCACCTCCAACAATGGTGAATTTTTCAATGGTAAATTGTTCGCAGTGAATTTTCCTATAGCCAATACAAATATATATTCTTAAAACTTTGATAGTCTTTAATATTTTATTTTAAATTTATTTAATCTAAATTGAAGATTCACTATATTTTTGTGTGATAATTAGATTTTTCTAACAAGTTGTCCACATGCTCTAAAAAAAATTATCATGGGTTTTTCCAAAAGACTTTTATTATTTTTAATATCTTTGGAAGCTATAAAATATTGATGAAACTTTTGTCATTAAATATGGCAATAGTTATCTAGATTATGCTTTGTTGCCTCTTACTAATGGTGGTTCCTTCTGGGTTTAGTTCATCTATCTAAAGAAAATATATTTACACAACATTATAGTCAACAACGAGAACACTTTTATGATAAACTCGTACATATTTCTTGTGTGCAAATGTCAATGAGTATCTAAGTTTGTTAAGTGTGTTAACTAGCTACAACACAAATATTCAATTTTTTTATAGGTTTACTTGCATACATAGTTATAAAGCAAGCAAGAGGGATCCACCATGCTTCAAAATAAAATATGTATAAAAAAATATATATATTTGTGCAGCAAGGAGATTATTGTGGCAAAAAACCTAGCAGCTTTAAAAATTGCTTAAACTCCACTAAAAAAGCATTTATTTTGTAAAATTCAAAGATAAGATGAATTCAATGAGTCAACAAATGAATACATACAAGAAACAAGTTGAGTCTAGTTGTATTTGATTGATTTGAAAGCAAATTGGGTACAAAATGGCATCTTCATGTGGAATGCGCTGATACTGATAGTCTCAAACAAAATGAAAATAGCAAATTGCTTTTGTAAAATTGAAAGCGCTGGGTTTTTGGCGAATTTTTCATCTATGATTTTTTGTCTATGAATTTTACTTCATATTTTTAATGGTATGTTTTTTTTGATTAGCGATGAAACAACTACTATATGTAAAGGAGATTAAAGAGGAATTCAAGCCAAGAGCTTTTAGCCAAGCAACAAAGAAAGATGTTTTTCCAAGTAAACAAACTAATTTATAGTTTGAGATTGCTGAATGTAGCTTTGCCAGGGAGAGTTATGGGTCAATACGCACAAGGTTGTTGGTTTTCTAGTTTATTAGATTAAGGAACATGTAAATGAGCATCACTTGGTCCATTTATAAGTGATATGATTTCAACCATAGTGATATCACTTGGAAAGTGCATTTGTTGCTTTTAGAGTGCTAGAAACCTGATAGACAAGCTGCAAACAAAATTTTAGACTTAGAAAAATTTATTGATGTCCCATAAGACACTGTATAGATTTATGGCTAGCAGATGTATGCAATGATGATGAAAATGAGACCTGCATGGTCACTAAAACATGCCCAAAAGACCTGTAGAGCTGCTATTACGGCTAGGCGTGAAGTGATACAGCTGTAGCAGGACTGTAAAGCTGGAGCAAAGGCTGGACAAAGCTTCTTCAGCAATAAATTGTGTTGCATCTTGCCTCCCATGTTGGTGCACTCATTATGAATGCCAATCACATACCAAAAAATGCAATAAATGATGTATAAAAGCTCCCTAATTGGCTCTAATTTTGGTTCACAGCTCGTGATGAAGCAACAACAAACTCTGAAAAATTCTAAGAAAAACCAAATAATAAGAGTTTAATTTGTAAATAAGTTTTGCAACAAAAATGTAGAAGACTGGTATTATTAAGGACAAAGACAATACAGAAACACAGCATGTGAGGATCAGCTTAGTGAAAATCCTATACAAGAAGCATCAAGAAATTTTGTGTTGCAATATTGTAGATAGAAGGTAAAAATAAACATTAAATGGCCAGATTCTTTATACTAACCTTGAAATCAAAACAAGAAGCTAGATTAAAAATATAAGAAATCCCTTGAATAAAGCACTTTTGAATAAGTACGGGAGACACTTCACCCTGAGATAAATAATGCTAGCCTTCATTGCTGTTTTGTTAACAAATTGAGTTGTCTGAAGAAATAAAGTCATTGGGCAACAGTGGAAATTGGTTCTACGCTAAACAGACCCCTTTAACTTGTCTCAGATTCTTCAGTGAAAATTTTCTGAACCAACATTCAAAACCGACTGGTAATCCAGGACTTCTTCAATCTTCTAGAAATTATTTACCATTTTGTTAGGGTAAATATACCTACCCTGTTTTGTTGCTTCATATCCTTTTGGAAAATTCATCCCTTAGAATGTATCACTTCCTTGTTTAGGATTGATTAAAAAACAATATATCTGAAAATGCCTTATTTAGAAGTGTTGGTCTACAGAAATATACCAGAGCCACTAAGTTGTTTTATTGGTGGAGACTTAAAAGTTAATCTCAAGAAAATTGAAATTCTACTCTTGGCAATTACAATAAGGACCTAGGTTTTCTGGCTTAATCGCAATTTCCATTTTCTTAGCTATATGTTAGGCCTCTAACTTGTGCTCATTCCTTCATTAATAAATCAACGGTTTCTTAAATCCTATTTCTTAAATTATGACTGTTTTGTATGTGCATTTCTCTGTATTTTGTTTGGCTTTTCTTGATATACAGCGCATGTATTTCATCATTTCATATGGCTATTCTTTAGATAGAATATATGTTCTGAATATCATTCGCCTTTGGAAACTACACAGCTAGTAAGTTCAACATTTGAGATACATATTAAAAACGCATTAAATGAAGGGTCTTTGGTTATGTATAGAAAAAGTATAGTTTCACAGTCAGCTGATCTTTAAGCCTCGACCACAGGCATCTTGTTAATTCACTATGATTGACAGAGCTTTGCCTAACACTAAATCACAGTTGAAGTTTGAACTGTTTCTGTGTTGTATAATGGCATTGGGGACAAGGTTTGCTTCAGTAATGTTTCAAATTCCATACCTCAATTTACTGGTATGCAGATAATTTTAATATTTCTTCACTCTGCCATCAATATTCCTACATACTAAGAGAATGTAGGAAATAATAGACAATATCTCTAGCAATTCAAAACACTTCAAACAAAATTCATGCCGTCCAGGCTTTTTGAAAAAAAAAGGAAACTATTATATCATGATTTCGGAAGAGTCAATAAGCTCTTCAACAGTGGAATTTAGTTTTGAAATGCCCGTGATTGCCCTAAATCAAACAGACATAGATGAGAATTGATGTGTGCATAAAACTCATATGGACATGGCGAGAAGCCTGGAGGTATGTTGGATGTTGAATCTAAATTATTTCTAATTGAAGTTTGTACTAGGCATCATCTAATATCCACAGTAGCTTGTTTTTGTGATTGGAATGTAATTGAAGAAGGATGACATGCTAGCAGTTCTCGAGGTTTTGTGGGAATGTAAGCCCGATTTCCAGGAAGCTCTTACTTATAATTTGCAGCTTTTGGAGAGGAAGTAGAACTTGCAGCATGAGTTCTCATGTCAGCTAGAACCATAAGATGAGAAAACAAACAAAGATAATGCTTACTGTCAGCCATTTAGAAATAGCCCTAAATAAATTATGCTTGAGTAGTTGTTTGAAATTCCTCGGTAAGTTCTCTAATAAACCACAGGAAACATAAGTAACGAGAGCCACACCACGTGGGAAAGTGGATTAGCGCAGAGATTTTGTTAGAGGACCACTGTGGGTTTAGGTAATTTGCAAGGGTCAGCTTAATCCCTTGTGAAATCTGGAAACCATATAAAGCGAATGGAAATAAATATCCTTATGATATTTCACAGGAAGGGCCTTACAGGAAAAATTAGCTATCAAGCTGGGCGATAACCTAAAAACAAAACCTTTACCATGTTGCAATTAGACACAGATTACTAAAAGCTAGTGTTCCAAAGAAAAGAAGAGATCGTTGTTAGATCATTGTTGGACTAACCGCCACACCTCTGGGCATACGATCATGTGGACTAACCGCCACTCTGGGTCTAGGTGAAGGTCCTGGTTTGGAAAGTTCACTAACACTTGCAAGTTTTGGTGTAACGGCAAACTACAAATGGTATCAGAGCCACAACCCAGGTTCAATTCCCCCGAGTTGCGTCGGAAGGAAGGGTGGTGTTGTACTAACTGCCACACCTTGCACTTGCAAGTTTTGGCATAAATTGTAACCCTCTCATTGGGGACATGGAGACTAGACCTACAAGAGGATGCTTTAGCCAACTAGGGAGAGGCTAAACCTCATGACTTTTTTCTACAAAAAAATGATTTAGTCAATCCAGTCAAAGTCCCCATGCCAAATATTAAGTATGTTTAAAAAATAACATTTATGTTTATATTTATTCTTTTAAGTTTGAGCCTTTACTATATTTTTATTTAATGTGACAATTATATTTTTTCTCATAATTTTAATGTTTTTATTTGAAATATTATGTGCTATGATAATAACTAGTGGAAACATCATAGATCATATTTAAGAATGAATTACTACACAACGATTGAGTTAGTATGTTATATTTTTTATTTAAATACATTTAAAAAATAAATAATTAAATGTGACAATTATAGTTTTCTCATAATTTTTATTTTTTTTACTTCAAATATTATTTGCTATAATAATAACTAGTGAAATTTTTTTAGATCTTATCAAGAATGAATCACAACACTATGATTTAGTGAGTATGTTATCTTTTTTTAGTTAAATACATTTAAAAAATAAACAATTAAATTTTGTTGTGATATTTCTTTTTATATTTTTGATTGAAATATTTATTTTTATAATTATATTTAGTAATAACATCATAAATCAATTTAGAACTGAACTAATGCGCTATAATTTAGATGATAAATTATACATCAATTAAATATGTTTAAAACATTTCAATTTAAATATTATGTTAATTGACATAATATTATTAATTGAAAAATAAAATAAAAAATTATAAATATTAATAAACTATTGTAAATGTCTTTTGTTTATCAAAACAACTTTTCCAAATTTTTTGAAAGTTATTCAAAATTTGCAAAATTTTCTAAGGGGGCATAGGTCTATCTCATCTTCATCATGGCACAATAGGGCCCATATTCTGAGCTGAATTTCTTTGATACAACATTCCACTGACTTCACATTGTATCAAAGAGGGGGAAAATAAAGACACTGAAAAAATATCCTAGGCAGGTACAAACACCATTTTCCACATCAAATCCCCTTCTTCCCTACCTAAGTAAATATTTAATTATAGTCTAGAGTCATATTTCTTCTATTAATTAAATAATTTTGATTATTTAATTAATTCACTTTCCCCTTTTCTTCTTCCTTGACCAATTAATATTTATTTAATTGCATCACTAATTAATCCTTCCACTCTATAATGTAATAAATTCTCATTTATTTAATTATTTATTTTTATTTTCCTACTATAATTAAATAACGATTTTAATTATTTAATTATTCATTAGCCTTTTCTTGCACAATTTAATTTCCACAATTTTCACTCTCCACTAGTAAATAATTATTTTTTATTATTTACTAATTTGTCTTTTCCTCCACTCTCATAATTAAATAATTATTTTAATTATTTAATTATTCACTTTTCCTCCAAAATTATAAAATTATTTAATTTCCTGTAGCCACCTCCTTTTTTCTCCTAAATCTTATCTCTCATCTCAAATAATTTCACCCTCCATAATATTTTATTGCCTTTTAATCTCCACGGCCATCCTTAACTAAACCCTATTTTTTCCCTAACCCTATTTCCTTGCTTCTCAAAGCAATTTATCCATTGATCTTCATCATTCAATCTTAGCCCTTCATTCAAGTTTTGGTTTCTATTAAAGAGACCTATTCCTTTCATTTCAAACCCTAGACAACCATTATCTGTCACTATCACTAGGCTTATTCTTTCATACTACAAATCTGAGGACAAACAAGCATATAAAGCAAAAAGGAGAAGAGAAATGAAGGTGATTCAACCCTGGCATATGAATTATGGTAATACTGCTTTATTATGCAAGCATATAAAGCAAAATGGAGAAGGGAAAGGAAGGTGATTCAACCATGGCCTATGAATATGGTAATATTTTTTTACTGTTGTTTATGTTTCTATGTTCATTTATGCTTCATTATTAGATTAAGGTGTTTAGGGTTTTTGTTTTATGTATTTGATGGTTGATACTATAAATTCATGCATTTTGCCTTGATTTTATGTGATTCTACACATATAAATCATGCATTATACGTAAAATTAATAATGTTTTCCTTGTGATACTTGCAGTAGATGGTTAAGCAAACTAAATGATTCCTTCCATGTCACAACTTTGGAGGGTGGATGAATCAACTTTAGAAGAGCTTGACAAAATTGGAAACTTATTTGAAGAGGGAGGTACAGTTGAAATTTAGGTACCTGCAAATGACCCTTCTAAGCCTACAATTCAATTGTTGGATTGTGCAAATATAGATGTTGCACTTGAAGACTCAACTTGTAAGTTATACATTTAGATACTTTTATTTGAGCTTTTTTTTTAAATAATTATACTTTTAAATAGCCACCGTAAAGAAAATGCTAGATCAATGTATGAATGCACATACATTAAATTATATTTAAGAAAAAGCCCAAATGGAAACAGGCAAATTCACCTCCAACAACTTTTTCACCTCCGCGAACGGTGAATTTTTCACCTCCAACAATGGTGAATTTTTCAATGGTAAATTGTTCCCAGTGAATTTTCCTATAGCCAATACAAATATATATTCTTTAAACTTTGATAGTCTTTAATATTTTATTTTAAATTTATTTAATCTAAATTGAAGATTCACTATATTTTTGTGTGATAATTAGATTTTTCTAACAAGTTGTCCACATGCTCTAAAAAAAATTATCATGGGTTTTCCCAAAAGACTTTTATTATTTTTAAGATCTTTGGAAGCTATAAAAGATTGATGAAACTTTTGTCATTAAATATGGCAATAGTTATCTAGATCATGCTTTGTTGCCTCTTACTAATGGTGGTTCCTTTTGGGTTTAGTTCATCTATCTAAAGAAAATATATTTACACAACATTATAGTCAACAACGAGAACACTTTTATGATAAACTCATACATATTTCTTGTGTGCAAATGTCAATGAGTATCTAAGTTTGTTAAGTGTGTTAGCTAGTTACAACACAAATATTCAATTTTTTTATAGGTTGACTTGCATACATAGTTATAAAGCAAGCAAGAGGGATCCACCATGCTTCAAAATAAAATATGTATAAATATATATATATATATATATATATATATATATATATATATATATATATATATATATATATATATATATCTCATATTCCAATCTGATAAAAAGAGGAGATTATTGTGGCAAAAAAAACTTATAGCGTGCTTTAAAATTGCTTAAAAAATGGCACATCTTCATGTGAAGTCTTGGCCCGATGCTTGATGGTCTTCAAACAAAATAAGAAAATAACAATTGCTTTTGTAAAATTGAAAGCGTTGGGTTTTTGGCGAGTTTTTCATCTATGATTTTTTGTCTATAAATTTTACTTCATATTTTTAATGGTATGTTTGTTTTGATTAGCAATGAAACAACTACTATATGTAAAGGAGATTAAAGAGGAATTCAAGCCAAGAGCTTTTAGCCAAGCAACAAAGAAAGATGTTTTTCCAAGTAAACAAACTAATTTATAGTTTGAGATTGCTGAATGTAGCTTTGCCAGGGAGAGTTATGGGTCAGTACGCACAAGGTTGTTGGTTTTCTAGTTTATTAGATTAAGGAACATGTAAATGAACATCACTTGGTCCCTTTATAAGTGATATGATTTCAACCATAGTGATATCACTTGGAAAGTGCATTTGTTGCTTTTAGAGTGCTAGAAACCTGATAGACAAGGTGGAAACAAAATTTCGGACTTAGAACAATTTATTGATGTCCCATAAGACACTGTATAGATTTATGGCTAGCAGATGTATGCAATGTTGATGAAAATGAGACCTGCATGGTCACTAAAACACGCCCAAAAGGCCTGTAGAGAGGCTGCTATTACAGTAGGCGTGAAGTGATCTGGTATGTAGAGAATTTGTAAAGGCTGGAGCAAAATTTGGACAAAGCTTCATCAGCAATAAATTGTGTTGCATCTGGCTTCCCAAGTTGGTGCACTCATTATGAATGCCAATCGCATACCCAAAAATAAATGATGTATAAAAGCTCCCTAATTGGCTCTAATTTTTGTTCACAGCTCCTTGTGATGAAGCAACAACAAACTCTGAAAATTCTAAGAAAACCAAATAATAAGTTTAATTTGTAAATAATTTTTCAACAAAAATGTAGAAGACTGGTATTATTAAGGACAAAGACAATACAGAAACACAGCATGTGAGGATCAGCTTAGTGAAAATCCTATACAAGAAGCATCAAGAAGTTTTGTGTTGCAATATTGTAGATAGAAGGTAAAAATAAACATTAAATGGCCAGATTCTATATACTAACCTTGAAATCAAAACAAGAAGCTAGATTAAAAATATAAGAAAACCCTTGAATAAAGCACTTTTGAAGAAGTATGGGAGACACTTCACCCTGAGATAAATAATGCTAGCCTTCATTGCTGTTTTATTAACAAATTGAGTTGTCTGCAGAAATAAAGTCATCAGTTCTGGGCAACAGTAGAAATTGGTTTTACGCTAAACAGACCCCTTTATCTTGTCTCACATTCTTGAGTCAAAATTTTCTGAACCAACATTCAAAACCGACTGGTAATCCATCCGTTATAATGTATCACTTCCTTGTTTAGGATTGATTAAAAACCAATATATCTGAAAATGCCTTATTTAGAAGTGTTGGTCTACAGAAATATGCTAAAGCCACTGAGTTCTTTTATTGGTGGAGACTTAAAAGTTAATCCCAAGAAAATTGAAATTCTATTATTGGCATTTACAATAAGGACCTAGATTTTCTGGCTTAATCGCAATTTCCATTTTCTTAGCTATATGTTCGGCCTGTAACTTGTGCCCATTCCTTCATTAATAAATCAACGGTTTCTTAAAATCTATTTCTAAAATTATGACTGTTTTGTATGTGCATTTCTCTGTATTTTGTTTGGCTTTTCTTGATATACAGCGCATGTATTTCATCATTTCATATGGCTATTCTTTAGATAGAATATATGTTACGAATATCTATTAACCTTTGGAAACTTCTACTGACTAATGGTTCAACATTGAGATACATATTAAAAAAGCTGATAGGAAGCGGGGAGAATTTTTTTACGATAAATATTAGAATATAAAATATTATTTTCTCAACACAACCTACAGGCTGCTTTCGTATTTTCACATTCACGCTATTTCTATTACCTTGTTAAAAATAAATTACAATTACATAATTATATGCTGCAGGTAAAAAGTCACGTGAAAAAATTCACGGATGAGAGGAAACGAATACAATTTTTCAAATTCACCTAACTAATTTTTCCCCCGTCAAAATGCATTTAATACAATGTCCGTTACATAATATTCAAACTTAAATATTAAATATTTCGCATCCCGATATTTCCTTTGGCGGTGGCGGCTTTCTCCATAGTTCCCCGCGGTATCGCGATGGTTAAAATCTTGATTGCGATATTGCGGGCAGCGGTTAGTTGACAGCCCGGTAAACTGTGGTAAACACTTGGCGGTTAGAATAAAGTAAAACTTCTACGGAGTCTCCCGTGATATCGCGATGAATATTTTATTGATTGCGATATAGCGGGCATTGGCTGGAGGTACGGCAGGCGGTTGATATAAAACAAAAAGATTACCGAAGACTCCCGCGGTATCGCAATGACTAATTTATTGATTGCGATATAGCGGGCAGTGATTGGCGGGGACAGCGGCAGTTAGGGTTAATATTCCAACACTCCCCCTTAAGCATAACTGCGCTGTCCACCATGCCCAATCTGTTCCTTTGAAAAATAAAATTATCTCTTCCCAGCGACTTTGTAAAAATATCTGCACTTTGTTCTTCTGATCTGCAAAATTCTAAAAATATATCACCATTATTAATTAATTCTCTGATAAAATGATACCTAGTATCAATGTGCTTGCTTCTCTTATGAAAGACTGGATTCTTCGAAAGAGCAATGGCTGAATTGTTATCACAGTAAATTTTTGTTGCATCCATTTGTTCATTTTGCAATTCTTTCAAAATTCTTCTCATCCAAACTGCTTGACATGCTGCACTTGTGGCTGCCACATACTCTGCTTCAGCTGATGAAAGACAAACTATTGGCTGCTTCTTTGAAGACCATGAGACAACTCCTGTCCCAAAATTAAATACATAACCAGACGTGCTTTTTCTGTCATCAATGCTGCCAGCACAGTCACTGTCTGTGTATCCTATGAGTTTGAACTCATCTGAACTTGAATACTTGATGCCAAAATTTCTTGTTCCACTTACATACCTTAAAATTCTCTTCCCAGCTTTCCAATGGGTGTCTTTTAGTATTTCAAAACCACAAATCAAACACTCGCCATAATGTAAGCCTTGTTAGCATTTTGTGAAGATACATGAGACTTCCAACAAGCCTCTTAAACAAAGTTGGATCAACATTAGACCCTCTATCATCATGCTTAGTTTGGACATTTTTTGTCAACTTTATGGAGTTAGTCTTTGGTTTGCACTTCATCATATTAAACCTTTTCAAAATGTCATTTGCATATTTTGACTGTAAAATAAAAATACCATTTTCATTTTGATTTACTTCAATGCCTAAAAAATACTTCATCAGACCTAAGTCTGTCATTTCAAATTCTTTCTTCATGTCTGCCTTGAACAGATCAATTGACAAATTGCCAGTGAAAATTAAATCATCCACATATAAACATACTATTAGTATTTCACCTTCTTCATTCATTTTTTTTGTATCACAATTCATGGGCTCCTTTGCTACATCTATTAAATCATTCAACAAAGATATAGCTGTCTATTCCTTTATACCAAGCTCTTGGGGGCTTTCTTCCAATCCCATACAGTGCCTTTTTCAATTTGTAAACTTTGTCTTTCCTAACCTAGAATTTCTATATCGGTGCGATCTGCATAAACTTCTTCTTCTAATACCCATTTTAAAAAAGCGGCTTTACATCCATTTGAGATCAGACCACTATTCACAGTACTAAACTAAAATCATCCTTATAGTATCAATGAATTACTCTGATGCAAATGTTTTCGTATGATAATTCAGTATTGTGAATAGCCCTTTACAACCAATCTTGCTTTAAACCCAAAAGACATCTTTTCGTCAATTTACGGTTTTTTATAAATCCATTCCTCAATTACATCTTTTATTCTTTTGGAAAATGACTATTGATTCCTATAATACATTCTTTTCAAATTGCTTCAATTTCTTCATCCATAGCACTTACATTTATCATCTTTTGGTGCATCTTCAAAATGGCTGGATCTTCTATTTGAGAATAAAATGCACAAAAGAAATCACAATCTGATTATTCTCACATGCATTTTGTCATATATCTCTTATGCTTATTTCATCTCAGACTTACCAATGAGATTTGGCTATCACTTGAACGAATGGGTTGAATGTCTTTCTTTGTAAAAGATATTGTTTGTTGTCCTCTTGTTGGGCTGCTTCCTTGAATGATTGAGGTTGTTCTTATAGTCGATGCTGGTGTCACTTGTGGACCACTTTGCTGAGCTTGAATGGGAGTGGTAGGAGTCACAATAGCTGGAACATTTCTTGATGTTGAAACCTCATTCTCCTCTTGAGGTATACAAGCTGAAATATTGACTGTCTTCTCTATACTTCCATCCCATGCTTCATCTTCTACAAATTGTACATCTCTGCTGATTATAACTTTCTTTGTTGTTGGATTATAGAGTTTATAAGCTTTAGATTCTTCACTGTATCCAACAAATATGTATTTTTCTCCTTTGTTATCTAGCTTCCTTCTCAATTCATCAGGCACATGTGCATATGCTACACATCCAAATACTCTCATGTGAGTAACACTGTGTTTTCTTCCTGTCCATGCTTCTTCAGGTACTATATTCATAACACTTTTTGTTGGACACCTATTCATAATATAGGCTGCACAAGAAATTGCTTCTGCCCAATATTCATTTGACAAATGTTTGGCTTTCAACATGCTTCTAGCCATTTCCATGATTGTTCTATTTTTCCTTTCAGCTACTCCATTTTGCTGAGGTGTGTATCTAGTTGTAAATTGCTTGTGAATTCCATGATCTTTACAAAAATTAAAAAATTCTCTTGAAATATATTCACCACCTCTATCTGTTCTCAACACTTTGATATAATAACCACTCTGTTTTTCAACCAAATTCTTGAACTGACGAAACAGATCAAACACTTCATTTTTCTGCTTTAGAAAATAAACCCATGTTTTCCTTGAATAATCATCAATGAATGTGGAAAATAAAAACTACCTAATGAAGGTATTTTACCAGATCTACAAATCCCCGGATATTATAATTTCGAAGGGGCTTTTATAGGTGAGCTTTCTGCGGTAATTCTCATGTTGTTTCTGAAATGCCTTCACCTTTACGGTTTTCTATTAAAGGTAGTCCCTTGACCATGCCTTTCCTATGAAGTAAATTTAAACCTCCAAAGTTGAGATGACCAAATCTCAGGTGCCATAACCAATTTTCATCTTTTATCTCAGCTTGAAAGATTGTCTGCACTACTGCTGTAGTTTCTTCTCTACCCACTTGTGAATTCATTAAATGTTGTGCTTGAGCATAATTTATATTCAAATCTGGCCTTATCTTTAAGGGAAACATTCTGTTGTTTGTCATTCTAACTTTTGCAATAAGCTGGTTGCTTAGGTATTTGTCTAAAATTGTGCACAGACCATTCTTGAAGGTTACTCTATACCCTTTTTGAACCAGTTGCCCTACACTCATTAAGTTATGTTTTGAGACCAGTTTCAAAATACACACTCTGAATAATACTTTTCTCCCACTGGTACAGTTAGAATATTGACATCTCCTTTTCCTTTTGGTGACACCTGTTGTCATTACCCAATCATAACATCAGACTTTACATTCTCATTTAAACTTGAAAACATTTCTAAATTCCCTGTCATATGATTGCTACAGCCTGAATCTAAAAACCATACATCTTTTTCATTTGCTTGAGCAACATTACAAACTAAAAACATTGTTCTCTTATCTGAATCCTGATTTTGACCTTCTCTTGAAAAATTTGCATTTTGTCTATTATTATCATACTGCTTCTTTCTACACTCATTCATATAATGCCCATATTTTTTACAATAGTGACATTGGACTTGAGATTTCTCATACCTTTGATTTTGTGACTGATTCTGTGATGGGTTTTGGCTTGAGCCTTGATTGCTGCATCTTCCACTTGAGTTTGATAAACTGTATCTTTCACCTCTGTAAGAGTTTCTTCCTCTTCCTCTTGATCTACCTCTGCCTCTTCCTTGACTGACTGAAGCCTGAGTTTTGAAAGCATGCTCCAGTGATGTATCTGCTGACCTTTTCAACCTTTGTTCATGAGAAATTAGAGATGCATACAGCTCATCAACTGAGAACTGTGAGAGATCCTTTGTCTCTTCTATAGCAACTACAACCGGTAGAAATTTTGTGGGAAAACTCCTTAAAATATTTTCAACAACTCTGGTATCTTCCAGATTTTCTCCATGAGACCTAATTTGATTAACCACCCCAATGACTTGGGTGTAAAATGAATCTACAGATTCATTGTCCTTCATACATATTGTTTCAAAATCTCTTCTCAGCATTTGTAGATTTGCTATTTTAACTTTTGCCATGCCTTGATAGGCTGTTTGAAGTATGTCCCATGCTTGTTTGGACTTTGTTGCTGCTGAAATCCTTGGAAATATGCTCTCATGTACAGCTTGAAACAGATAAAATAAAGCCTTTGAATCTTTCTTCCTTGTGTCCTTCAATAAGTCTTTCTCTGCTTGTGTTAAAGCATTGTATGCTACTGCATCTGCTGGCTCTGCAAATCCATTCTCAGCTAAATCCCATATATCTTGTGAGCTAAATAGTGCTTTCATTGTAATTGACCAGTACTCATAATTCTTCCCATTAAACTGTGGAATTTGAGGGTTTGTCAAGCTTGTGCTTGCTGCCATTTTTGAAATTTATCCAGATAATCAACTTGCTCTGATACTCGAACAATGCTCTGATACCACGTGAAGGCCGGGAGGCAGAGGAGGAATTTTTACACACACAGTAAATATTAAAATATAAAATATTATTTTCTCAACACAACACACAGAGCTGCTGCTCGTAATTTTTCACATTCACCTTCTTCTATTCACCTTGTTAAAAATAAATTACAATTACATAATTATATGCTGCAGGTAAAAAGTCACGTGAAAAAATTTCACGGATGAGAGGAAACGAATACAATTTTTCAAATTCACCTAACTAACTTTTCCCCCGTCAAAATGCATTTAATACAATGTCCTTTTCAAAATATTCAAACTTAAATATTAAATATTTCGCATCCCGATATTTCCTTTGGCGGTGGCGGCTTTCTCCATAGTTCCCCGCGGTATCGCGATGGTTAAAATCTTGATTGCGATATTGCGGGCAGCGGTTAGTTGACAGCCCGGTAAACTGCGGTAAACACTTGGCGGTTAGAATAAAGTAAAACTTCTACGGAGTCTCCCGTGATATCGCGATGAATATTTTATTGATTGCGATATAGCGGGCATTGGCTGGAGGTACGGCAGGCGGTTGATATAAAACAAAAACTTTACCGAAGACTCCCGCGGTATCGCAATGACTAATTT
>VDFB02163185.1:0-21701 GCA_007258455.2 Sequoia sempervirens
CTTTCCCAATAAAAAGTGCCTCCATTTTTGTAGGGCGTGAATAATGGCTGCTAACTCTAAATCATGGGGGGCATACTTTATTTCATGGGTCTTCAATTTCCTAGATTCGTAGGCCACCACACCTTCATCTTGAATCAAGACTCCCACTAATCCTTCAATAGAAGCATCTGTTACCACTGTGAAGTGCCCATTTGGATCTGGGACCTTTAAAATAGGTGCAGTAGTTAGCTTTTCTTTTAGAATTTTAAATGCCTTGTCGCTTTTTTCATTCCACAAAAATTTCTTACCCTTCCTTTGCAATGAAGTAATGGGGTTTGCAATTTTAGAGAATCCTTCAACAAACCTTCTATAATATCCTGCTAATCCCATAAAACTTCTTACCTCTGAAATTTTTTTAGGAATTGGCCATTCCACTATTGCCTTTATCTTTTCAGGGTCAACTGCAATGCCCAAGATAGTGAATTTTCTTTTCAAAGAAAGCATATTTTGGCAATTTTCCATATAATTTATGTTCCCTTAATCTTTGCAAAACTAGTTGAAGGTGTGTCAAATGCTCTTCTTCATTTTTTGAGTAAATTAGAATATCATCCAAAAACACCAAGACAAATTTGTCTAAGAAGTCGTGAAAGACACTATTCATTAGGTTCATAAAAGCACCTGGAGCATTAGTTACACCGAAGGGTACAACTGTAATTCATAATGCCCATACCTTGTTCTAAATGCTATATTTGGGATGTATTCTTCTTTTATTCTAAGTTGATAGTACCCTGATCGAAGGTCAATTTTGAAAAACACTACTGCTCCCTTCATTTGATCAAAAAGATCCTCAATGTGTGGTAAAGGGTACCTATTCTTTATTGTGACCTTATTTAACATTCTATAATCAATACACAACCTTAAAGTCCCATCTTTCTTTGTAACGAACAAGACTGGTGCTCCCCAAGGACATACACTTGGCCTTATCAATCCTTTTTTTAGGAGTTCTTCTAATTGCATCTTGAGTTCTGCTAGTTCTATTGTGTTCATACGGTAGGGTGCCCTTGAAACCGATTCGACTTCAAGTATAATATCAATGGGAAAATCAAATTTTCTTCTAGGAGGCAAGCCAGGTAGTTCTTCTGGAAATACATCCTTAAAATCCTGGAGGAAAAGAGAGTTTTCAAAGGTTGGAGTATTTTCATCATCCTTTTCATCTAGATAAGCCATATAAATTTGGGCCCCTTTCTTTTTTTCCTTCTTTAATTGCATGGCTGATATAGTCTCCACACTTATGGGCCTAAGGTTACCTCAAATTTTAACCCTTTTACCTTCATCATCCAAACACTCCACCAACTTGTTGTAACAATCTACATTAGCCTTATGATCTGTTAGCCAACTCATCCCAATAATTACATCATATGACCCTAGGGGTGCCATATAGAGATCCACCCTAGTCTCAAATTCAAGGAATTGTAGCTTTGCTTTTGATAAACACTTGGTCACTTCCCTAGTTGCCTTATCCCCATACTGAACTGTCCATGATGATTCCATATGACTAACTCTTAATGACATTTTCCTTACTAATTCTGGAGAAATAAAGCATTCAGATGATCCTGTGTCAATGAGTATTGAAATTGGTTGCTTGAAAAGTGTACCTGTGGTTTCTATGGGTACATTCTGGTATCTGGTTTTCCGGTTCCTCACTGCTGCATGAATTCTTTGTAGGGGACCTCGTTGTGGTTGGTTGGCTCTAATTTGACCTTGCATTCTTGGACATTCTCTAGCATAGTGATTTTCCCCACACATGAAGCATCCACCTGGTGGTCCCCGTTGCACTTGATTCCTTGGGTAATTGTTTCTCGTTTCGTTGAACCTTGGTGGGTTAGTTGACCTGTTGAAGTTCCTCTGATCATTTCTATTAAAGTTTCCCCTATTATTTCCATTGTACCCATTCCTTTGATTCTGAATTGGTGGTGGTCTTCTTTCAGATGAGTTATTCCTTTGATTCTTGTTAAAGTTATGGTTCCCCTCGAATTCTTGTTTCCCTTTAAAAGATGGGTTCCTATTATTATTGAAGTTTTGCTTTGCTGCTGCTAGAGCTTGTAGTTTCTTTTCCTGCTTAAGGGATTTTTCCAACACATCATTCATGTTTTCAGGTCCAAGCAAGTCAACCTCTGCCCCTATATTGGTGTTCAAACCTAAAATAAACTTCCTTGTTTAACTTTTCTCATCCTTTTGGTACATGGGCACATACTTCAATAACTTAGCAAACTTATCCCAATATTGTTGTACTATTAATGACCCTTGTCGAAGGTTATGGAATTCAGCCATCTTCTCATCAAAAAATAGTTGTGGCAACCACCTCTTGCGAAAGTGTTGAACAAATTGATCCCATGTAATTGTTTCCTTGTCAAACCCATTTTGTTCCTTAGTGTTAGTCCACCAACTAGCTGCCTCCCCAATGAGCTGATAGGAACCCCATAAAGCTTTATTTGTTTCACTAAAATCTCTTAACTCAAAGTATTTTTCCATCTCATTTAACCAATTTTCTACTCCTTCACCTATTTTCCTCCCATCAAACTTGGGTGGGGTGATTTTCTTCAAGTCCTTAGATAACTCCATGATATTATTTTCTCTCCTAGGTGCAATTATGCTCACCTCATTTGCTTGTTGGTTATTAGGAGGGTTCTCATTCTCAGGTTCAATTATGTTTTCAATAGTGTTTTTCCTTGCCCTAAGGTCTTGCATAGACTGTTCCAAGGAGCTAATCTTATCCCTCTATTCCGTTAATAGATTTATTATGACATCAATTCCTGTGTTGTTACCCCCTTGTGCTTGTTGTTCATTACTGTTATTCTCTTCTTGATTTTGAGTAGATCTAGCACGATTTTCTCTTGTTCTTGCCATTTAAAATCCTGAAATTACAATTTTCAAAATTAATAATTTGAAAAGTCTCAAAACTAAATTTTAAATTTTAAATTTTAAATTACTAATTGTGCAAGTTGTAGTGAGCTCAAGGCCTAGATTTCAAACATAGCTCTGATACCACATGTAATAACCCATCCATACCCAAAAATTTACCACTACTTTTTTTTTTTGTTTCTTGATTATTATCTCATTATGTGTTTATTCAATTATATACTTAGGTACTTCTATACATATGGGATAGGCATCCATCCATCAAGGACAAGCATCCAACCTCTGGGTTAGGTATTTGATAGGAGGCTCTGAGGAAGCAATCCATGATTCTGGAAGTTGCGAGAATCAGTTACCTTGTTTTTCGGATCTTTGCCGGGAAGCAGATCACGATTTCCTATACTAGGCCTTTATGTAGACCTCCTTGGTGAAATTTCTGTTCCACCCTAACCTATAGGAACTCTATCTTTTCTAAGTTCCCCTGGTTCTCCTGCCAACCTCACTATCTTGTCAAGTTTGCAACTACCAAGCCAAATCTTGGTGCTATGACTCCTTTCCTTCTTAGCCTTTTATCCATCCAAAAGACTAATCCTCCCTCAATACATGAATGAATCTTGCAGGGGTGAGGGAATGTTTTCCAAAACTCCAAAACAACCTCCTAGGGTTTCTGGAACTTCACTTAGACTCCATCTTACCAACACTTGCATGAAGCCTATTCCAAAGGTTTTGCTCTTGAGCCACTATTTGGTCTCTGAACAGGGGTAAATTGCTTTTCCCTCTTAAACCCACCAAAGAAACGTGGTTCTTGGCTTAGGAAATTTGTTTCCCTTGTCTACAGCTTCAATATTTCTAGGGTCTTGGCTCTGTCCAAGCCGTTCTTTGCCCTCATGCAAACACTACCCAGAAAACTAGGGTTTCTAACTGTCCAGAACCAGTTTTAGGACTGGTGAAAAGTTCTCCTCCTAAATGGATTGCTGGGCTCTCCTCCTTGGTACCACACGTGGCCAAGACCTTCCCCTAAATTCTCCAAAAATAATTTTTTGAAAATCTTTTCTCCCCTGCAAGTTATCAACGCTGTTCTGCAGCCTTTCCTAGCCGGGCTCTTCACTGGCTCGCCTAGGGCAAGACTTTTCTCATAACTCCTGCAACCAAAGAAAACCTAACACCTACCACTAAAATATGTATAGATATGGAGCCTGACCATGTTCCCAACAATTCCATACTTCCAGGTACAGAGGGAATGCAGCCTAGAACTCCATTTTTACACAGTTCCAGTCAAAACAGCAAATAAGGGAAAAACACAGAATTTACAAGAATGTGTGAAAATGATGAAACAGCTATCAAATGTGCCTTAACAGAACTTCTAGAGGCTTCTCTACATGCTAAAAAAACTTACAAAATGCCTCTTTTAATTCATTTAACTGCTGTCTTGCAAACAAGAACAGAAAAACACAGAAAATAAGACAAGAAAGCTGTTTTCTTTAATTTCTGGAAAAACAGTCCGTACAAAGAACTTCTAACCCACCAAAAAGGTCGTGGAATGCCTTAAATATTCCTTCCCAACAATTTAGGTTCTTGGGTCGAGGCTTAAATGACCTAAAAATGCCTTTTTGTAAAACCCGCTGTGTTTTCAGACATTTAACAATTTTTCACTATTTAGCAAAGTGAGCCTCTAAACTCATTGGAAACTTGACACCCTCTTTTCCAAAGACCAAAAACAACCCTAAGCACCTAAAATAATGGTCAACATGACCTTATGATAGCACCACAAAATTAAAGAACTCAAAAACAAAATAATCCTTTGCCTGGTGCTCCTGCACCATTCTCCCCCTCTCAGCACAAACAACTAAGGAAGTTTGGGAGAGATCAGAGACATATCAATGCCTTGCTTCTTAAAATCTGCTTCTTCTACCCAGGTAGCTTCAGATTCATGCTTATCCTTCCATTTAACAAGATGCTCCATGTACACCTTGTGCCTTGTAGTCTTTTTCACTCTTGACTCCAAGATCTTTTCTGCTTGCAGCTTGTCTAGAGTTGGTATGGACATGTTGCTGATGTCCTTGAAGACCTCCTTACTGTCCTGATCTAGATCCTTGACTATCCCTTTATACTTGATCAGATCAGCAATATTGAAAACTGGAGAGATTCCCAAGTCTGCTGGTAACTCCACCTTGTATGCATTCTTGCCATATTTGGCCAATACCTTGCATGGACCCACTCTTTTCATCTGTAACTTGGTAGCCATGCCCTTCTACAATCTGGATTTATTGAGGTGAACCATCACATAATCACCTACTTGAAACTGTACATCTCTCTTTGACTCATCAACTTTATCCTTCAATTTTTGTGTTGCTGCAGTAACTGTTTTCTTAACCTGCTCATGAATCTCCTTCATGGTCTGAGTGAAGTCTTCTGCATGTCCACTCCTATTCTCCATTGATCCAAGGTCTCTAAGTTCACAAATACCTCTTGGGTGCATCCCATACACAACCTCAAAAGGACTTTTTCCTGTAGTTCTATTGACACTATCATTATAAGCATATTCAGCTTGAGAAATCACCATATCCCAGGTCTGTCCATATTCCTTGGTTAGACACCTTAAAAGATTACCTAGCACTCTGTTAACCACCTCTGTTTGACCATCGGTCTGAGGATGGTAAGCTGATCCAAATGATAGATTTGTACCCAATCTTCTCCATAGAGTTTTCCAAAAATGACTCATGAACTTCACATCCCTGTCTGATACAATGCTCAATGGCAATCCATGGATTCTTACAACTTCCCTGAAGAAAAGATGGGCTATGTAACTTGCATCATGTGTAGTCTTGCATGGAATAAAATGACTCATCTTACTAAATCTATCTACCACAACATAAATACTGTCAAAACCAGTCTTGGTCTTAGGAAGACCTACCACAAAATCCATGCTCACACACTCCCATGGTCTGTTTGGAATGGGTAAAGGTTGATACAAACCAGCATTGCTAGCTCGCCCTTTAGCTTTCATGCAAACAACACACTGTTCCACATACTTTCTAACATCTCTTGCTAACTTAGGCCAGTAATAGAATCTTTGAACTAGCTCTAAAGTTTTATTAATACCAAAATGCCCACTAAGACTGCCATTATGTTTTTCTTGAATCAAATTTTCTCTCATTGATCCTCTTGGAACACATAACTGATTACCCTTAAATAACAGTCCATTTTGTAGTGTATACTCAGCAAACTGACTATGAAAATGATTCTCAAAATTAGAACATACCTTGTAGGCTTCTGAAAAGTCTTCATCCTCACCATAGAGATCTTTAAAACTCTCCAATCCAATGCTTTTCAGTTGTATTTCACCTTGTCAACATTCTCCTACTTAATGCATCTGCCACCTTATTCATTTGTCCCTTTTTGTGCTTGATAGTAAAATTGAAAGCTTGGATGTATTACATCCATTTCAAGTGTCTATTACTCAGCTTCTCTTGGGTATTAGAAAGTGTAACTAAAGCGCACAGTTATCCGTAAAACCACAAACTCTTTGGGTAACAAATAATGCCTCCACTTCTAAGGAGGGCTTGCACTAAAGCATATAATTCTAGATCATAGGTAGAGTACTTTTGCTTGGCTATTGAAGTTTTCACTAAAGAAGGCTATAGGCCTGCTGCTTCTTGACTAAGTACTCCTCTATAAGCTACTCACTTGCATCACTCAACTATGAACAACTTGTCAAAACTAGGCAACAATAGAATAGGTTGGGTTGCCACCTCTTGTTTCAGTTTTTCAAAACCTTTATCAGCTTCTTGTGTCCACTTAAACTTTGTTTTCAGACCACCTTTAATAGTATCTAGGACTGGTGCACATATACCACTAAAATTCCTTATGAACTTTCTATAAAATTGAGCCAAACCATGAAAACTCCTTACCTCTGTTGCTGTGGTTGGTGTGGGCCAGTTTAGGATGGCTTCCACCTTGCTTGGATCCATCTTCAACGTTCCTTGGGATACTACAAAGCCTAGATACACAAGCTCTTGTTTGAAGAACTCACACTTCTCAAGATTAATGGCCAATTGTTCTTCTTGCAGCCTTTTAAGTACCATCTCCACATGCTTCAAATGTTCTTCTGCTGTCTTACTGAAAATCAGTATGTCATCAAGGTAGACTACTACAAAGATCCCTATGAAATCCTTGAGCACCTCATTCATTAGTCTCATGAACATGCTAGGGGAATTTGAGAGGAAAAATGGCATCACTTTCCACTCATACAAGCCATCATTTGTCTTAAAAGTTGTCTTCCATTCATCACCCTCCTTAATTCTGATTTGATGATACCCGCTCTTAAGATCCAGCTTGGTGAAGAATTTTGCACCTCCAAGACAATCCATCAAGTCTTCAATTCTAGGAATAGGAAACCTATACCTAATTGTGATTCTATTAATTGCTCTAGAATCAGTGCATAATCTCCACTTACCTCCTTTTTTTGTTGCCAAAACAACTGGGACTGCACATGGGCTGATGCTCTTTTGAATCGGACCTTGATTCAACAATTCTTCCACTTGCCTAGCCACCTCTTGGTTCTGCTCAGGTGTAAGCTTGTATGCTGCTTTGTTAGGCAATGAGGCTCCAGGTATAAAGTCAATTTGATGACTTATTGCTCTCTTGGGTGGTAGAGTTGATGGTGTTCCATCACTCACTATGCTCTTGTATTTGTCAAGCAAGTTTTGGACTGCTACTAGTAACACTATCCTTTCAGCCTTTTCTTCCTCTTTGGACTGCATCATAACCACATATCCTTCATTCCCTTGGTGTAGGTCCTTAAGGAACTCCTTGCCACTACTCAACATAATGTTGGGTACCTTTGACTATCCTTCATCTTCCTCAATCAATGACTGCAGTTTGAAGGTTCTTCCATCCTTCTTGAATGAAATGGTGTTCTCTTTCCCATCATAAACAACACTTATGTCATATTGCCAAGGTCTGCCCAGTAGTAGATGACATGCATCCATGGGTAATACATCACAAACCAGCTTGTCTTTATAGCCTCCAATTGAAAATTCTACTGTGACCTGCTCATTCACCAAAACACTCTGCCCTTTATTCAGCCATGTGACCTTGTAGGGGTTATTATGGGGTACTTTCTCCAATTTTAGCTTTGTTACTGCCTCCTCAGAGATGATATTATCTATAGAACTAGAATCTACAATGACCTTGCATACCTTTCCCAATATCTTTCACCTTGCTCTAAACAAAGCTCTCCTTTGCTTGGGTTCTTCCTTATTTAGTTGTTTGATCGGCCTCTATTCAGCGTAGTTTCACCAGGATTCTATTTGGTGATCTCGGTGATTTGACACTCATGGTGTCCTCGTGCCTCTTCTCTTTTCTCATTGCTAGATGAAGAAGCTTTCTCACAGGCACCTATAAGCGAGAGTGACCTAGTTAGCAGATTCTAGTAATGTAACATTTCATGGTGGCAAAGTAAGAGTTACTTCTGCCTGCTCCTCTTCCTCTGTTTGAACCTCCTTGAGGTCCTCTTCCTCTATTAAATCCTCCTCTTGAAGATGTTTCACCTCCATGCTCAGCAAGCTTGGATTCACCTTGGGTTCTTTGATCATTACCTCTTCCTTGGTAACCACCACGCTGTCCTCTTTGATCTCTGCCTTTGCCTCTGCCTTTAGAAGACTGATCATGCTTCCTCTTGTTCCTTTCTTCAATCTTGATAGCCAACTGATAACATTGGTGTACTGTTTTAGGACTCAAAAGAGCCATCTCTTCTTGGATGTTCCACTTCAAACCATTGAGGTACCTAGCCACTTTTAGGCTCTCATCTTCTGCCACATTAGATCTTAAACAAAGCTTTTGGAACTCTTCAGTATAGGTGTTGACATCTTGGTCTTTCTGTCTTAAACTTTGCCTCTTCTTGTGCAGCTGAATCTCATAGTCATCTGGCATATATGCTTCCTTTACCTTAGCAACCATTCCTTTCCAAGTTGAAATGGGTTGCTTACCTTCTTTTTCCCTTTCAGTCTGAACAAACTTCCACCATGTCAAAGCTGATCCTCTCAACCTTGATTTAGCTACCTTCACCTTCTGTGCTTCAGTTACTCCATCACACTCAAAGTGATTCTCCATGCCTTCTATCCAATCCATGACCAAATCAGGATCCATCTTTCCACTAAACAATGGTATACCCTCAAGTCCTTTTCCACTCAATGCTTTCAATGCCTTCAAGAAAGGCTCCTCCTCCAAAACGGGGTCAGGTTCAGGGACTTTGTCCTCCTCTGCAACCTCTTCTTCTTTTGGCACTTTGCCTTCTAGTTTCACACAATTCGATCTTGCTTTGGTGAATCTATCCCTTTCCTTTAGAATTTGTTATCCTCTTGCTCTTCCAACATCTTGGCTGGTAACCCACATTTATGCCATCTAGGCGATTCATAGCTCCTTCCCTCGACATATAAGTTGCTTTTCCCAAATCTTTCACTTGCTGCATTGCAATCGTGAGGCTCACGAGGAAGCAATCCGCGATTCTTGAGCTGCGAGAATCGATTACCTTTGTTTCGAATCTGAAGCGATCCACGGTTTCCTAGCCTTGACGCCAAGACCTCCTTGGTGAAATTTACATTTCACTAACCTATAGAACTCTATCTTTCTAGGTTCACATTCTCCTTAACCTGCTATCTTGTCAAGTTTGCAACTTTGGCTTGATCTTGGTGCTATGACTCCCTTTCCTTCTTAGCCTTTTATCCATCCAAAAGACTAATCCTCCCTCAATACATGAATGAATCTTGCAGGGGTGAGGGAATGTTTTCCAAAACTCCAAAACACCCTCCTAGGGTTTCTGGAACTTCACTTAGACTCCATCTTACCAACACTTGCATGAAGCCTATTCCAAAGGTTTTGCTCTTGAGCCACTATTTGGTCTCTGAACAGGGGTAAATTGCTTTTCCCTCCTAAACCCACCAAAGAAATGTGGTTCTTTGCTTAGGAAATTTGTTTCCCTTGTCTACAGCTTCAATATTTCTAGGGTCTTGGCTCTATCCAAGCCGTTCTTTTCCCTCATGCAAACACTACCCAGAAAACTAGGGTTTCTAACTGTCCAGAACCAGTTTTAGGACTGGTGAAAAGTTCTCCTCCTAAACGGATTGCTGGGCTCTCCTCCTTGGTACCACACGTGGCCAAGACCTTCCCCTAAATACACCAAAAATAAATTTTTAATATTCTCACACGCAAGTTATCCATATTTTACTTGTGCTTTCCTAGCGGGCTCTTCAACGGCTCGCCTAGAATAAGACTTTCTCTTATCCTACAACCAAGAAACTCTTTCCACTGAAATATGAATGTGGAGCTGACCGACCCCCCTTAATTCCATACTTCGGTGAGAGGGTGACCTAGAACTCCATTTTTACAGTTCCGATCAAAAGCTTGACAAATAAAGGAAAAACAATTTGAGAATGTGTGAAAATGATGAAATAGCTATCAAATGTGCCTTAACAGAACTTCTAGAGGCTTCTCTACATGCTAAAAAAACTTACAAAATGCCTCTTTTAATTCATTTAACTACTGTCTTGCAAACAAGAACAGAAAAACACAGAAAATAAGACAAGAAAGCTGTTTTCTTTAATTTCTGGAAAAACAGTCCATACAAAGAACTTCTAACCAACCAAAAAGGTCGTGGAATGCCTTAAATATTCCTTCCCAACAATTTAGGTTCATGGGTCGAGGCTTAAATGACCTAAAAATGCCTTTTTGTAAAACCCGCTGTGTTTTCAGACATTTAACAATTTTTCACTATTTAGCAAAGTGAGCCTCTAAACTCATTGGAAACTTGACACCCTCTTTTCCAAAGACAAAAAACAACCCTAAGAACCTAAAATAATGGTCAAAATGACCTTATGATAGCACCACAAAATTAAATAACTCAAAACCAAAATAATCCTTTGCCTGGTGCTCCTGCACGATATATTTGTCCATACGGGACAAGGGTTCATCTATCCATTCAGGATAGGCATCTATCGAAACGGGGTAGGCATCTACCCATAAAAGATAGGAATGTGCTATGGCCAGAGACTTAGACTCATCGAGACCATTCGGGTCTTGAGTCACTCACTAAAGACTACACCTCCCCTTAGAGGTGCACTGAGGTCGTCATCCTTAGGAGTATGTAAGATTAACTATACAGCTTGAGTCCCGCCTTGAAATTCGGCCTAAGGCCTCAGGGAGTCAAGCAAATCCATTTGGGATTCCTTCCGAGTATATAAAGAATGTGTTTTAATCTTACTTTTATGTTACACATTATTAAACCCCCCCCTTAACAATCAAGCAATTCTCTTGAATTATTAATTATTAATTTATTTTTAATCTAACTTTTCCTAACCCCATCCCCGAACGTCTGAGGTATTGGGAGCATTCTTCGTTTCCCAGACCGCCTACATACCCTGCTTCCAAATAGGATCAAGGCGTAAAATATGTAGTTCTATTTTCTAAACTATGTTTGATGTGAACTATTTTGTGGGTACACAGCCCTTTCTAGGGCCTCATTTCCCCAGACAGTTCCTCTTTGACTGCTACCCACGAAGGGGAGCAATGAAAAAAAAGAAGTATAAGTAGATAGTCTCCGAGACTATTACTTGTTTCCTAGATATCTAAATCCTAATTCCTAATGACGTCTCCCTTGAACCCATTTGAGATTCAATTACCTTTCAATTAACATATCTTCAAAATAAATTCTATCAATCCTACAATGGGGTTTTCTAGGTTTGAACTAGCGAAGTTTTCGTTCATTTACAATTATCTTATTAAATTATCGATCCAAGAGAGATTACCTATCTCTTGGATTTTAATACAACAGATGTTCCTTATTACTCCTCGACGATTTAAAGGGACGGTGCCACAGACGCCGTTGTTGCAACTATATTAGGCTATGGATGCAGTAGCTCAAGCGCGACGACATTACTCGTAAACGTGAGCCAGAGGCACCGCTGATACCAAACGCTGCTAGGTTTTAGTTTCAACTCTTGATTAATGTTTACCTAGCTAAGAAAGAAAATAACAACTATCTAATTTCTTCTTGCAAGATAACATACTTTTGAAAATGCAATGAACATTATTATGTACTAACTACACCATGGCCAATAAATTTTGAGATACTAATCTACCTTTTCAAAATAAATAATAAATTGGGATTGAACATTTCATACATAAGGAAAGTAAATAATTACTAAGGATTAATGCAATGCCATCATTTATTAATTATCCTCTTAAAGAAATTTAGCTATCGTTTAATTCATCAATCATTAACCACTTGACAAAATATAATTAATTTAAATTTTATTGACATTTCTAATCTATTTTGTAAATAAATTAGTTACATAATAACATTAATTTATCACAAATTCACTAAGAAAAATTAAATAAGTTGAAGTAAGTCATTAAATTTTATTGTGTCAAAGTCAAATAAGTTAACTTAATAATAATTATATGAAAATAATAATAATAATAATAATAATAATTTTATTCATTACTTTACTAACTAAAGAAAAACATACATTTAAAGAAAGTATCCAATTAATATTTCTAAAAGAATTATAAAATAATTTATAAGTAAATAATCCTTTTTTTAAAAAAAATAAACAAATCTGATTTTGTGAATCATAAAATAATTTAGAATTAGAAGTAGATAATCCATTTTAGAAAAAAAACAAATCTGATTTTGTGAATTATAAAATAATTTAGAATTAGAAGTAGATAATCTATTTTAGAAAAAAACAAGTATGATTTTGTGAATTATAAAATAATTTAGAAGTAAATAATCCCTTTTAAAAAAAAGCAAATCTGATTTTGTGAATTATAAAATAATTTAGAATTAAAAGTAGATAATCCATTTTAGGAAAAAAACAAATCTGATTTTGTGAATTATAAAATAATTTAGAATTAGAAGTAGATAATCCATTTTTAGAAAAAAAACAAATATGATTTTGTGCTTTATTGTTTAAATTTCCATTTTGTACAACTTACTTAAATTTGCTCGTAAATATAATTAAATTTATTTCCTTTATATAATATAAAAATCTTTTATATTTTTTTTGTTCTTTTTCTTAACTTATTGTTATAGTTTCCTCTTCTAAATGATTTGTTGAAAAATCAAAAGAATATTTTCTTTTGCCATAGTTTCCAAGTTTATAATTTTTGTTTATAGAACATTTCCTAAAAATTTATAAATAAAACAAAAAAAAAGATTAGATCTATCTAGTTACTTAAAATTTCATAATTATTTATTATTATTAATTATTAAATATTCATTCTACTACTTGTCTTTTATATATGTATAAAGTTTTGAATTAATAAAATTAGCATGAGCATGTGCGGTGGATTATGATGGGCCAAAAAGTGGCAATATAATGGGTATTTGTAGGGTGTGTGGCTAACGACTTTTTTTTAACCCAAATTTGATGAAATGAAAAGGGTTTTTAAAGGAGATTCTCAACTTTCCACCAATATAAATTATGCTTTTAATTTGAATTTAATAAGTAATTATTATTCATTTTTATTAGAATTATGACTAAAGTCCCTAAATAGGCTAATTGAAAAACATCTATAACTTTCAAATGGTATCACATTTTTGAATCTGAAACATGTCACATTCTATGCTTCACATACTATAGGATTAAAAAAGAAAAATTAAATTTCATGAAGTTTTGACTGTGTTAAGGTGGTTAGACATAATAATGAAGTTTTTATATTTTAAAAGTTGTAATAAAAAATTCATAATTAATTATTTACATGGAAAAAAATTACAAAAAAAATGCATGTCCCCCTACATATATATAAAATCTTAAGTAAAAAATATAATCATTTTATTATGGTTAGGGCATGGCCTAATAAAACACCTACTTCTTTTTCCCCTTGAAATTTAAGTGATACTCCATTGAAATTTAAAATTTTCACCAAATAGATTTTATTAATTTTAAATAAAACCTAGTAGTTTAGAAACTACATTCAATTTCTATAGATTCTATTCTACATATTTTTAAAAATAATATAGATAACTTATTCAAACTTTTACTAAGTTTCCCAACACTGATTTCTTAATTTTTGCCACTTAAGGGCATCTTTTCCATGATGTATCCCACATGTACCCATTATATAAAGAAATTTTAAATTCATACTTATCTTTAATGTATATATATATATATATATATATATATATATATATATATATATATATATATATATTTATATATATTTTCCTCTTTTCCTTCCTTTATTAAATTTTTCATTATTTAGTATAAATAATTTACTTTAACTTAATTTTCTAGTAAAATGGTTTACTGTGAATAATTTTCTAAAGTAAAATAATTTACCTGAATAAATTTTCTCATATAAAATAATTTACTGTGAACAAGTAAAATAATTTACTGTGGATAAATTTCTCAAAAGTGGTAAAAATAATTTAATCATATTATAAGAAAGATAAATGAACTTAAATAGATTTTTCAAGCATTCAAACTTTTGTAATTTTATTTGCTCTATCAGATTTTTTTGAAGTAACAATTTATTTTCTTTACATAAAATTTAAGAATGAAATTCCAAGCAAATTTTAGTAATGTTTTTAAAAGAAAGTTCCAATAAAATTTTCCTTTCATAATTTTTTTTATACAAATTTTTAATTCCTTAATACTATTTCAAATAAGAGAAGATTTAAATAAAAAAAATTTCAATGGCAAACATAAGTTTTTTTTCTTCTTCTATAAATTAAAGTCTATTTTTTTTTTATAACAAGATTGACATCAAATATCCATATTTCTATTAAGGAGAGAAGGAAAGTCTGTGGCACTTGCAACACAATAATAAAATCCTTCTTTGTTGAACCAAGTCCTTCGACCTTTCAAATCTTCCTTCTTCTGCAACAAGTATGAAAAGCCACTTTCCTTACCCCTATCTTACTTTAAGAAATTACTACTCTATGAATGCAAAGAAGATCAAGATGATAAATGACCATTCACAAATATTCTCAGTTCTATCTCTCCCCCCTCGAAAGAGGTTGGAGAATCATATTTATAGCAAAATGCATACTATTTCAACAATCAAGCTTTGTTGGTAAAATCAGCGGTTAAGATTTAATATTGAAAATCAACGATTAAGATCGGAAAAGTGAAGGGAAAGTTTCTATTTTAACTCATGAGGGGATAATGATAACTTTTAAATTTAAAAATATAGATAAAGATGCAATAGTTAAGATTGGGAAAGTGAAGGGAAAGTTTCTATTTTAACTCATGAGGGGATAATGATAAAATTTTAATTTTAAAATTATGGATAAAGATGTACTTGAAGTTTCTTATTTTACATATAGTTATAAAATGATGTTTCTAAAAAAATGAACAGTTGGTTGATAAGGGAAGATTTAATTCCAAAATGAGTGGGAAAAATAAAAAAAAATAAAAAATAAAAAATTAGAATGATGAAATAGGAAAATATGTAAACATTTTAAATAAAATAGAATTTAATTACTATTTCGTTTATAATTTGAAAAAAAAAACTCTTATTTCAAAAATTAAATTTTTCATTGCAAGTTTATTTATTTGTTTTATTTTTTATAAAGTAACTATTTTATTTTCTCAATAATTAGATTTATAACTTTAACTTTATTATTATCATTATTATTAATTTGGTTAAAAATGAAATAATAATTACCATCAAACCAACTTAATTTAATAATCAAAGAGTCTTATTTCAAATGTTCTAGAAGGAGGGTTGTGACATCCTCCCCCCCTTATATTGTGCATCGTCCTGATGCACTTATTCAACAACTTCAAAAGTATCAAGTCTAAAACAAGAAAGGAAACAATTGTTGCATTTCATTTTCATCTTCCCATGTGGCATTATCTTCATCATACTGATCCCATTGCACCTTACACTGCTTAACCTCTCTGTTGCGCAATCGGTACTTGGCGCCTCTCTAAGATTCTGTAAGGCTCTACTATTATTCCCCCTGGCTCCTGGACCTGTAATGCATTCCAATTTAGAATATGTTCTTCATCATGTACATATTTCTTAAGAAGTGATATATGGAATACATCATGGATACGACTCAGTTGGGGAGGTAAGGCCAATCGGTAAGCAACTGGATTTATCTTTTCTAAAATTTCAAAAGGGCCAACATATCGAGGTGCTAGTTTAGCTTTCTTCCCAAATTTTATGGAACTTTTGTGAGGCCTAACCCTCAAGAATACCCTTTCACCTACCTCAAACTCCCTTTGAGTCCTCTTTTTATCTGCATAACTCTTTTGTCTATCTGAGGCTTCCTTTAATCTTTTCCTTATTTCTTTAGTTTTTTCTTCCATTTCCTTCAACATATCAGGACCAATTATTATTCTATCTTCAAGGCTATCCCAACTTAAGGGTGTTCGACAAGGCCTTCCATATAAAGCCTCAAAAGGAGCCATTCCCAAAGAAGATTGGAAAGTGTTGCTATAAGAAAACTCCACTAATGGAAGGTACTCTTCCCACATTGTTTGTTGGTCCATGCAGTACATCTGAAGTAGGTCTTCTACAATTTGATTTTCTCTCTCTGTTTGTCCATCAGTTTTAGGATGGTATGATGAACTAAAATTCAGTTGTGTTCCTAATGCTAACTGAAGAGTTAACCAAAACCTTGAAGTAAATCTAGCATCTCTATCTGATATGATTTTCTCAGGAATGCCATGAAGCCTAAATATTTCCCTTACAAAACATTTTTCCAAGGTAGGGGCATCATCAGTTAAGTTCCCTGGTATAAAGTGAGCCACTTTGGTGAGCTTATCAATCACCACCATTATTGCATTATGCCTAAAAGGTGTCATAGGTAGCCCTTGTACAAAATCTATGCTAATGACCTGCCATTTGTGAAGTGGTATATCATGGGGATACAACAACCCTGCTGGATGGTTATGTTCTGCTTTTACCCTTTGACATTCCAAGCACTTGGCCACATAATGCACTATGTCCTTTTTCATCCCATGCCAAAAGTATAATTTCTTTAGGTCTGCATAAAGTTTATTTACCCCAGGATGCCCTGAATAAGGAGTATTATGAGCTTCTGTTAAAACTATCTTCCTTAATTCACCCAAGTTAGGGACATAGATTCTATTATTGAATCTTAATAATTTATCTTCATCAAGAGAGTACCCTTCAACCTTTGGGTTAGTTGGATCATTTTCCAAGATTAACTTAACTTGTTCATACCATGGATCCTGCTTTTGCTCTTCCATCACTTGTTCCTTGAAAGATGTTTTGAAGGTTGCTATGGTCATCAAGTGCCTTCTTCTACTTAAAGCATCTGCCACCCTATTTTCCTTACCCTTGATGTACTCAATTTCAAAATCATATTCACTTAAGAACTCTAACCATCTTCTTTGCCTAGCATTCAAGTGGGGTTGAGTGAAGATATATTTGAGTCCTTGATGATCTGTTTTTAATTCAAATGGGCTTTCCCAATAAAAAGTGCCTCCATTTTTGTAGGGCGTGAATGATGGCTGCTAACTCTAAATCATGGGGGGCATAGTTTATTTCATGGGTCTTCAATTTCCTAGATTCGTAGGCCACCACACCTTCATCTTGAATCAAGACTCCCCCTAATCCTTCAATAGAAGCATCTGTTACCACTATGAAGTGCCCATTTGGATCTGGGACCTTTAAAATAGGTGCAGTAGTTAGCTTTTCTTTTAGAATTTTAAATGCCTTGTCGCTTTGTTCATTCCACAAAAATTTCTTACCCTTCCTTTGCAATGAAGTAATGGGGTTTGCAATTTTAGAGAATCCTTCAACAAACCTTCTATAATATCCTGCTAATCCCATAAAACTTCTCACCTCTGAAACATTTTTAGGAATTGGCCATTCCACTATTGCCTTTATCTTTTCAGGGTCAACTGCAATTCCTTCCTTGGATATGATATGCCCAAGATAGTGAATTTTCTTTTCAAAGAAAGCACATTTTGACAATTTTCCATATAATTTATGTTCCCTTAATCTTTGCAAAACTAGTTGAAGGTGTGTCAAATGCTCTTCTTCATTTTTTGAGTAAATTAGAATGTCATCCAAAAACACCAAGACAAATTTGTCTAAGAAGTCATGAAAGACACTATTCATTAGGTTCATAAAAGCACCTGGAGCATTAGTTACACTAAAGGGTACAACTGTAAACTCATAATGCCCATACCTTGTCCTAAATGTTGTCTTTGGGATGTCTTCTTCTTTTATTCTAAGTTGATGGTACCCTAATCGAAGGTCAATTTTGGAAAGCACTGCTGCTCCCTTCATTTGATCAAAAAGATCCTCAATGCATGGTAAAGGGTACCTATTCTTTATTGTGACCTTATTTAACATTCTATAATCAATACGCAACCTTAAAGTCCCATCTTTCTTTTTAACGAACAAGACTGGTGCTCCCAAAGGAGATACACTTGGCCTTATCAATCCCTTTTTTAGTTCTTCTAATTGCATCTTGAGTTCTACTAGTTCTGTTGTGTTCATACGATAGGGTACCCTTGAAACTGGTTCGGATCCAGGTATAATATCAATAGGAAAATCAAATTTTCTTCTAGGAGGCAAACCGGGTAGTTCTTCTAGAAATACATCCTTAAAATCCTAGAGGAAAGGAGAATTTTCAAAGGTTGGATTATTTTCATCTTCCTTTTCATCTAGATAAACCATATAGATTTGGGCCCCTTTCTTTCTTTCCTTCTTTAATTGCATGGCTGATATAGTCTCCACACTTATGGGCCTAAGGTTACCTCGAATTTTAACCCTTTTACCTTCATCATCCAAACACTCCACCAACTTGTTGTAACAATCTACATTAGCCTTATGATCTGTTAGCCAACTCATCCCAATAATTACATCATATGACCCTAGGGGTGCCATATAGAGATCCACCCTAGTCTCAAATTCAAGGAATTGTAGCTTTGCTTTTGATAAACACTTGGTCACTTCCCTAGTTGCCTTATCCCCATACTGAACTGTCCATGATGATTCCATATGACTAACTCTTAATGACATTTTCCTTACTAATTCTGGAGAAATAAAGCATTCAGATGATCCTGTGTCAATGAGTATTGAAATTGGTTGCTTGAAAAGTGTACCTGTGGTTTCTATGGGTACATTCTGGTATCTGGTTTTCCGGTTCCTCACTGCTGCATGAATTCTTTGTAGGGGACCTCGTTGTGGTTGGTTGGCTCTAATTTGACCTTGCATTCTTGGACATTCTCTAGCATAGTGATTTTCCCCACACATGAAGCATCCACCTGGTGGTCCCCGTTGCACTTGATTCCTTGGGTAATTGTTTCTCGTTTCGTTGAACCTTGGTGGGTTAGTTGACCTGTTGAAGTTCCTCTGATCATTTCTATTAAAGTTTCCCCTATTATTTCCATTGTACCCATTCCTTTGATTCTGAATTGGTGGTGGTCTTCTTTCAGATGAGTTATTCCTTTGATTCTTGTTAAAATTATGGTTCCCCTTGAATTATTGTTTCCTTTTAAAAGATGGGTTCCTATTATTATTGAAGTTCTGCCTTGCTGCTACTAGAGCTTGTAGTTTCTTTTCCTGCTTAAGGGATTTTTCCAACACATCATTCATGTTTTTAGGTCCAAGCAAGTCAACCTCTGTCCCTATATTGGTGTTCAAACCTAAAATAAACTTCCTCGTTTGACTTTTCTCATCCTTTTGGTACATGGGCACATACTTCAATAACTTAGCAAACTTATCCCAATATTGTTGTACTATTAATGACCCTTGTCGAAGGTTATGGAATTCAACCATCTTCTCATCAAAAAATAGTTGTGGCAACCACCTCTTGTGAAAGTGTTGAACAAATTGATCCCATGTAATTTTTTCCTTGTTGAAACCATTTTGTTCCTTAGTGTTAGTCCACTAACTAGCTGCCTCCCCAACGAGCTGATAGGAAACCCATAAGGCTTTATTTGTTTCACTAAAATCTCTTAACTCAAAGTATTTTTCCATCTCATTTAACCAATTTTTTGCTCCTTCACCTATTTTCCTCCCATCAAACTTGGGTGGGGTGATTTTCTTCAAGTCCTTAGATAACTCCATGATATTATTTTCTCTCCTAGGTGCAATTATGCTCACCTCATTTGCTTGTTGGTTATTAGGAGGGTTCTCATTCTCAGGTTCAATTATGTTTTCAATAGTGTTTTGCCTTGCCCTAAGGTCTTGCAAAGACTGTTCCAAGGAGCTAATCTTATCCCTCTATTTAGTTAATAGATTTATTATGACATCAATTCCTGTGTTGTTACCCCCTTGTGCTTGTTGTTCATTACTATTATTCTCTTCTTGATTTTGAGTAGCTCTAGCACGATTTGCTCTTGTTCTTGCCATTTAAAATTCCTGAAATTACAATTTTCCCAATTAATTATTTGAAAAGTCTCAAAACTAAATTTTAAATTTTAAATTTTAAATTACTAATTGTGCAAGTTGTAGTGAGCTCAAGGCCTAGATTTCAAACATAGCTCTGATACCACATGTAATAACCCATCCATACCCAAAAATTTACCACTACTTTTTTTTTTTGTTTCTTGATTATTATCTCATTATGTGTTTATTCAATTATATACTCAGGTACTTCTATCCATACGGAATAGGCATCCATCCATCCAGGACAGGCATCCAACCATATGGGTTAGGTATTTTTCCATACGGGACAAGGGTTAATCTATCCATTTGGGATAGGCATCTACCCAAACGGGGTAGGAATCTACCCATAAAAGATAGGAATGTGCTCTGGCCAAAGACTTAGACTCATCGAGACCATCCGGGTCCTGAGTCACTCACTAAAGACTACACCTCCCCTTAGAGGTGCACCAAGGTTGTCATCCTTAGGAGTATGTAAGATTAACTATACAGCTTGAGTCTCACCTTAGAATTTAGCCTAAGGCCTCAGGGAGTCAAGCGAATCCATTCAGGATTCCTTCTGAGTATATAAAGAATGTGTTTTAATCTTACTTTTATATTACACATTATTAAACCCCCCCTTAACAATCAAGCAATTCTCTTGAATTATTAATTATTAATTTATTTTTAATCTAACTTTTCCTAACCCCATCCCCAAATGCCTGAGGTACTAGGAGCATTCTTCGTTTCCCAGACTGCCTACATACCCTACTTCCAAACAGGATCAAGGCGTAAAATATGTAGTTTTGTTGTCTAAACTATGTTTGATGAACTATTTTCAATTTTAAAATTACTGTTATAAAAATACCTCAATAAAAGAATGTAGATCAAATTTATTCACTTATTATTACTTCTTAATTAACAACTAATTATTTCCCTCTTTTATATATAATCTTGATAAATGATCTCTTTAATTAACTAACTATAACCTTGGTTTTAATATTTAAAATAGAAGTTAATTAATTTAATCTTTCCAATAATAATAAATATAATTTGACAAATAAAATTATTAACAAAAATTAATTAAATTTTAAATCACTAAAATTTATTATATAATTAGTTACAATTTATATTGTAAAAAAAAGAACCTCAAAAAAAGTTAATAAAAATTACATTCTAAAATTTTGAAGGAATTTAATAAAGTTTTAAAATAAAATTATAACATACATTTATACTGCGGTTGGGCCAAGCCCTATATTTTAAAAATTTTACTTTATAAACTTTAAGATATTTTATACATGTTTTATATATATATATATATATATATATATAATGTCAGTAAATAATTTATTTATTTTTAATGAGAGAGTTTCATTAATTTTTTTAAGAAAAATAAAACTTCAATGAATCTTTTTTCTTTAAAAAAATGTTTTTAGAGTAAGATT